>CM039609.1:47276908-47294395 GCA_022457205.1 Saccharum spontaneum
GTGACCTTCTGAACACTCATCCTTTAGTTGGAGCGCTGCCTGCTGCTGTGCGTGATCCTTTGCTAAGAAATACAAAGGAAACCGTGCGAGGGCAGGGCACAGCGCTGTACAGGGAAGGATCCAGGCCAACCGGTATATGGCTTGTTTCTATTGGTGTAGTAAAGGTCAGTGTGCGCCTCAACAACACAAAATTCTGTTGGGAACGAACTGTTGGTTCTAATGAGGCATTTTATCCCCCTTTTTATTTTTGCAACAACAGTGGACAAGTCAGAGACTAAGCAGAAGGCATTGCTTAGATCCAATTCTATCACATGGAAGCACTTTGGGTTTGTATGAGGTGCTGATTGGAAAGCCATATATCTGTGACATGACCACGGATTCAGTGGCACACTGTTTCTTCATTGAAACTGAAAAGATAGAAGAGCTGCGCCATTCAGATCCTTCGATTGAGGTTTTCCTGTGGCAGGTAATGTACATACTTACTCCTACTACACACATAGTAGTAGGAGTAGTAAATATAATAAATAAATAAATGGTACTCGATGGATCATGGATGGATGAATGTTGGCAGGAAAGCGCTCTGGTGCTTGCTAGGCTTTTGCTCCCTCGCATATTCGAGAAAATGGGAATGCGTGAGATGAGGGTTCTCATAGCTGAAAGGTCGACGATGAACATATACATCAAGGGAGAAGACACGGAAGTGGAGCAGAATTGCATTGGCATTTTGCTGGAAGGATTCTTGAAGACCGAGAACCTGACTCTAATCACGCCTCCGGCGGTGCTTCTGCCATGGAATGCTGACTTGAGCTTATTCGGTCTCGAGTCCTCAGGTCTCTTTATTTGTTAGTGTTATGTTTTTGCCTATAGATATAGATAAATAAAGAGTCAAAGAAAGGCTCTGATCTGACTCCTCTCTCTTGTACAGACTACTGCCATACCGCACGCAGGTATCAGGTGGAAGCTAGAGCGCGGATCATCTTCTTCGAGGAGGCAGAGGTTCATGGAAGTGCGTCGCGGCTGCTGCTGCCCCAAGGACAAGGAGGAGGCCATGAGCCAGCACGGAGCATGAGCAAGGAGCACAGCGGCTTGCTCAGCTGGCCCGAGAGCTTCCGGAGGTCCCATGGCAGCCTAGGCCTAGCTGCTGAGATGCCGGGCGGCTTGTCTTCCAGGGCCCTGCAGCTGAGTATGTACGGCAGCATGGTGAGCCTCTCCTCCGGCCAGCAGGGTCACCGGCGGCAGAGGCGTCATCGCGTGCAGGCGGCGACGACGACAAACCAGAAGCACAGCTCCTCCTACCCAAGAATGCCGTCCAAGGAGCGGCCTCTGCTCTCCGTGCAGTCGGAGGGCTCCAACATGAGGCGAGTGGCAGCTGACGCTGCTGAGGTTGCTGCCACCGCTCCTGCTCCGGTAGCCCAGCGGCAGCGACGGTTGCAGGAGGAAGACAACTCGAGCGACGACTCCACCGGCGAAGAAGTCATCGTCAGAGTTGACTCGCCCAGCATGCTCTCTTTCCGTCAGTCCGCCGCCGCGCCTCCGCCTCAGGACCAGTAGTCTTCTTCTCTTTGCGCTGTCGTATAAATACCATATATCCATTTCTCGTGTATTGTATTGTACTGTACTTGTACAGAAAACACAAAATAAACACATTTCTCCGCTCTATATTTTTTACCTCTTCATGAGCACTGAATAAAAAACAGAATTTTCTTTAACATGATGCAGAAAATGCGCTGCAAAAGCCACATTACAGACTCGTTTTATTGGATCGGACGGGTACGTTACGGCTGATCAGTAGCTACGCTATTCTGTCTGCACCTGCCTTTCCCGATTAATTTAGGAGACCAAACCTAGAATCAGGTTCAGGTACATACATCGGAATTCATTCATTCATCTTCTTCCATGGACTAGGACACTGCTGCCCTGTCCCTGTGGCTCATGCTGGTAGCAGCTGATGAAAACTCAAAAATATACATCAAACAACAGCTAGGTCAGCAACCGACGATGTTAGGCCACGGTTCGCCCATAGCATATCCCAGCAAGGTAGAGATTCTTGGCCCACTTATCCTGCGACAGCCAAGAGGAACAAGTAAGGAAAAAACACTGGTCAAGCTAAAGCAAGAGAGAGAGATCCACGGCTCCCGTGTCCTACCTTGACATGTTGACTGGGAAACTGTGTGGTCCGCAGAGTCTCTTGCGTCTCGTCTCTCGGGCGACGCCTTGGCTTGCTTAGGATCAGCGCAGACTGATCCATTGTGGCAGCCATTGCAGTGATACGAAAGCCATTGTCCCAGCGTCTATGGATGCCCTCGCTTGGGTACAAGAAGTCCAACTCCACAACCTGCAAGAATTGCAATGCTTTAAGTCCATCAAGATCAAGGCACCCTCATCTTAGACCATCACGTAGCACATTCCTCAACTTCAAGGCTATCCCACAAATAAAATACCCGACCTAACCATCAATGAAGATGCACCTGAACATCTTAGAAAATCACATTGCTACTAAAAACACTTTCTAATGTCCTTTACAAACAGTGCAGCATGAAAGAAAATATTAAAACCTCTATCTAGCATAAAACACTTGGCTTTTGTCTTTTGCTAACCATCCAAACGCTTCACAATGAAAATGAGAATCATATACGACGTTATCTCTCTATATGGAGTTCAGCATCGGTACAAACCTGCTCAGAAAAACCAGCACTGCGGGACATGACTATAGCCCATCGATTGCCTGATGTTGCCATTGAAGTCACATGAAAACCTTCCTTCCACTTCTTGTTTATCCACTTAAATGGAAAGGAATCACTGACTTTGTAAGATTGCTGTGTATATGGTGTGCCTGGCCATCAAACATACTATATCAGAGGACCAACAAAAAAGCTATATCTGTCAAAGACGCACAATTGTGACAGGGTCTACATTACGAAAAGGAAAAGGACCAAACAAGTGACAGGTAATTCTGATGACAGGTGCATATCAAGGGTGCTTGAGCAGATACTGTTCCTGCTGCAGGTAACTGGTGAGACACTTGTGTTTTCCTTTTTGTTGTTCAGGTTTACTTTTCAGGCTCATTCAAGTGGGTACATTATAAACTATAAGATACAGAATAGTCACGGATATACTGCAGCTGTGGGGAAAAGAATGTAATGAATATATATGCAGCAAGCCAGCAACAGTGACAACAAACAGTTCTTGTCACAAGCAAGTGGGGATACAGTAAGATAATGATATGTCACAAAAAAAATATATATATATATACCTTTTGACATCACTACAATAGAACTTCCATTGTTGGAGCCAGCAACAGAACTGATGTAGTAACTTTTATCCCATTGCTCCATAATCCATTCCTGTTTTTTTTTGGTAAAATTGAGAACATCAAAAGAGAATGAATTACGTGAGGTGCAGATGGGAAGGTCCTACCTTATGAAGAAAGTGTGAAGATAGCTCGTAGACTTGAGCTGAGAAGCCAGTTCCTGCATCCATAATGATTGCCCAAAGATTTGAGCATGATGATATTGAACTTATCAACAAACCATCCTCATTTCCTTTCTCCACATGTTGCGCTAACCTTGCGTCAGCCACATTATAGTGGTACCTATCAACGGCAGAAGTTAAGCATCCTTTTACAGTGACTAAATACACAAAAAGAGTGTCGGTGCATCGATGAATCTAAAAATCAGCAGAAGTATTATGGATTATCTTTGGTTCTCAAGGGATCAAACTATACTTTTCCATTTAAATTTGTTATCCCAGTAGAAATTATGATCACCATGTTGTTAACTTGGTTCCTTTCACTGAATGAATCAGATTTTTACACAAATATAAGAAAAAAATGGGAAATCGCTTTTAAAAGAAAGAACAATACAGAATGCACTATGATAATATAACTCTGCATGGATACTTGAAACACGATATACAGTCAACAGAAGAAAATTAACTTGAGAATTAACATTAACCTCTGCTTCATAGGTTGCCTTGAATTGTATACTGAAATCCACTGGGTTGCAGGGGCACCCAGCCGAATCTTCTTTTTTACATGGTCGTCGTCATCATTAAGCAACCTGGCACGCTTCTGCCCTACCTGCAGGGTGAGCATGTCCACAAATTACATAAGCCAGGTGCATCTAGATTTTTAAAGGTTCATTTCACTTGAACTCGCCAATGAAGTATGTGATGCCTGAAACAGACCTTTTGAGCTCCATCAGTATTGATTGGTCTAATGGAAGGGATTGGTCCAATTAAACTGTCAAACAATGAAATCAACTTGGAATAGTTTGGCTCTTCATCAAACTTCATGTTGACAACGATCTCAAGAAACTGCTTGAAAGGTTGAGGACATATGCCGCAAAGGGTCTCAGGTGAGGTACTCATCTTTCTCTTGCACACCAAAAATGATTTATTATCACCCTGTAAACACAGGCCCAAAAAAGATCAATGGTCAAACAAGACTACTCAAGAAAAAAAAAATAGTTCTGATTTTTTGGAGAGAAAAAGATTAAAAGATTATACAGTAAGATACCTGGTATCCCTGCCATGGCAACCTGCCCCGGTGAAGGAATACTAGTGTATAGGCAAGTGACTCCAAATCATCTCTCCTGCTAGCAGTTCTTCCTAAATGTGCATGGACACTAGCATATCTAACTGTTCCTCTAGATTATAAAGGCAAGAGAGAAGTTTAGACATAGAAATAATGCCACAATTAGCAGACAAATATGAATATTATATTATGAAACATAAAGACAGAGTGGCAAACCTAAAGGCATCAGGACGTTGATCATAACCAACATGCTGTCCACTAGCAGTATCTCTCCACTTTGTTGCTGGCAAGTGAAAATTAACACAGAAGCTGTTAAGATGGTCAAGACTGAATCCTCCAGACCACTAGTAATCTAGCAGAAATAGGAAAGGGAAACAATTTCACAAAAACCATGCAAGTTAATAACATATTGATTGGAACAGGCTTGTTTACCTAATCCAAGATCCACAAGATAAAGTTTCTTTTCTTGAGGCGTTGAAGGCTGCCCCAGAAGAAAGTTCTCAGGTTTGACGTCTCCATGCACATATCTGAAAAGCAAAGCACAGAAGCATAAAAAAGAGACTGATGAATTAAACATTAGCCATTAAGCATGCTTGAGATGTCCGCTTACCCTTTAGAATGCATGCTTTCCAAGATGGAAATGGACTCCATGGCAATGCAAGCCACCATTTCCGATGACATGCTGGAAGTTTTTCAGCACAAGTTATTATTACAAACAGGAAGGGGAGAAAAAAGGGTAGGAAAAAAACAATGGCAACCGCTGGGAGAGGTCAGAGGTAGTAGAGTTAAGGAACTCACGATTGGCCTAATGAATTCCATGAATCCCACAAGCTAGGCCCCAGCATATCCATAATCTGGAGAGGTAAAAAGGAATCAAATAAATTACAAGTGATTCTTCAGTAGCAAAAATCCCAAAAGTTCCTCACTAAATTCAGACCAGGCCCCCCTTCTCTCGATAAAGAAAGAGCACTGGTCCCAGAAGAGTCAATTTCTCCATTAGCTAAACCCAGAGGGGTCGTCCATTCTCCGAGATTAGCAGGAGGAAGAGGTGGCAGAAGGAAGGAGCGGTACCATGACATAGTAGTCACCCTGGCGACCTTTATAATGCACCTTGGGCACACCATGCGTGCCTCCTAGAGCGCTGGTACATGATTAGAGGCAGTCACTTAGAACCATGAACAGTAGTATCTGACTATCTGTTGGTGGTAGTGGGAGATGAAAGACACGAACGATGATGAGCAGACTTACGTGTAGACTTGCCATTCAGCCGGAGGGCCGTAGGTACAGCCCTTGCTGGTAGTGTGCTCAAATTTGATGGCAACCTCTTGGGCAGCAGACGCCGCAGAGCGTCCAGCATGGGCAGCAGTCAGACGTCGGCCAAGAAAGACATGGCCAAAGCCACCTTTGCCCAGCTTCCTCTCGACCTTGTACTCGGGAGATCCTCCGACCTGGACCTGGAAGGCATAGGCAGGGCATTGGAGATTTGATTTGGGTGAGAATCAAACCACCGAATCAGAGAGAATCAAAAGTGGATTGATGGAGTATAGATAAAAACAAAGATGTGTTAAGATACGGACCGTGTCGGGGAAAGGCGCAGTGTTGGCGTCGTCGTCTTCGTTGGCGGCGGCGGCGTTGTTGGCGCTGAGTCCGCCGCTATCGGCCATCGTGTTGCTCCGGTGGTGGTGGTTGGTGCGCACGGGCCGCTTGCGTTCGGATCGGAGTCGGGGTTTGGGTTTGGTCAAGACGGCGGGATGCGAAGGTGGAGGGCGGCGGCCGGGGGGCATGGCGGCGGCGGTCCCACGCAGTCGCGGCGGAACATCGTCGAATCAATGGGCGTATGAACCCTATCTCTATCTAGTACCAGTCGATGGAGCGATGAATCGAATCGATCGATTCGATCTACAATAAGAATGGAAGAGACGCAGCAACAACAAACTCACAATCGATGGGGGCGATTCGGATTTGGGGATTCCTCTACTTTGGTTTTGGTGGAGCGCCGCCGGCTCCGCCTGCCCGCGCGCGATTCGGAGGACAAGGAAGAGGAGCAGGAATCGAGGGCGAGGAGGGCGAGGGGATGGATGGATGGATTGATCTGATTGGGAGCGGAGGCGAGGCGAGGCGAGGGCGGGGCTGCGGACGCGGATGCCGGTGCACCCTGCACAGCGCACAGCAACAGCGAGCGCTAGTATTCCCTCTTCACCGCTCTCCTCTCTTCTTCTCTCTTTTGGTTTCGGTTTTGGGGAGCCCTGGACAGCAGCTCCTTTTCCCTCTCTTCCTCCTTAGCCACAACACAAGCAGTCTGCAGTCAGCTCTATCTCCACGAGGGCTTACTGAGATAGAATTAAATTAAGTTTCATTCCATTCAACACTCAAAAACGTATAAATTAAAGTGGATACACGTGTTTCTAAACAACGCCTTAAGGACATTTCTATCACTCTCCACAATTATCTCAGCATAATACTCACCTTGGCAAGTCAAGTCCAGCCCTTTTCATAATCTCCAACAAAAAAAAAAAACAGCAGCTCAACTCCATTCATCTGGTGATCATGAGCCATACTCCTATATGCAAGGGAGCTATTGTCCGATGTGGTTTCTTCATCATCCGGCACAAGATCAAAATCACAAGAAAATCGTTACAACAGCCAGTTCAGTCATTCTCATCATGCTGGTTATTATCCACATCAACTTGCCCAACACTGACATAAACATGGGGGGGATGTCAGGCAAATTATAAGCAACTCTTCGGTACATACATTTTACATTATAACGGACAGACGGATATATATCAATCAAAGAAGAAAAAGAAGCAACGCCTCACCAAACCTATACAGCACCAACAAAGATCAAAGATCATCACATTCCCAAAAAAAAGAAAAGAAGCAACAGCAATCACCACCAAATGACACGTCGTCAAAAGAAAGAAAGAAAGAAAGAAAGAAAGAAAGAAAGAAAAACACTAGCCGGAGCACACCCCTTAAACTAGCTTTGCCTTGTTAGACACGAGTAGTTCATCCCCACGACCACGAGATGTAGGCAGGAGAGGCTCTTCCACGATGCCATCTTCTCCAAGGCTCCTTCCTTGTCACCAGTCCTAATCCAAGGATCCGCGCGCACCCATCCAAGGCATATTTGGCCACTTCCTACATGCCTTCACATGTTGCGCGCTGAGCCGCTCCGAGGTAAAGTCCTGAGTAAAGATGCACGCAAATTTGGTCAATCACATGCTACATGCTAGCCCCTCCACTACACATTCTTCACCAGCTGAAGATAGCAAACTAATCCTACCTGCCAGGTGGGAGCTGCGAACTGCTGCCAGAACCGCTTGAACTACCAAAGCGTTTCGCTCTGCTATCCTGCTCTTTCTCCATGCGCACAGCTGCCAACTCCTTCTCCATAGCAGCTAACTCACGCCTTGATTTCTTGGCATCTGACTCCATAGCTTTTGTCAAAGTATCTACTTTCTTTGCCAACATCTGTACAGCACATCACTTCATTACAAGGAAGCAACAAACAAATGAAGAGACAGCAAACCAATCTCAAGACTAGTCCTTACCTCAACTGCGTCGTCCTTGTCTTTCAAGCTTTGATCCTTTTCATGGCATGCCTTCCTTAGAGCAATGACCTCCTTTTGCAGCATATCATATAGAACACCTGACACCGAGTCCTCTGACTCAGCAGATGCAAACTCATTACACTTCTCATCTGAGTTGTTTGACTCCTTATCTTCACTGGAATCGGTAGATATGTTCATACCGTTCCCATTTACAAGGCCCTTATAGCGTTCAAGTGATCTACAGCCTCCATCAAACGACTTGGACGCTCCTTTTGCATGGTTAACTAGAGTTGTTGTGGTAGACACTGATGATCTCATCTGGAATGATGGGCGTTTGGACAGGAAGCCGTTGGCCTTAGACAAGCCATCAGCACCACCAATAGACTGGCGGCGTGCGCCACTGACATTGGTTCGCGATGTAGACATTCTCAATCCTTCCTCGAGTACCTTAAGTCGCAGCTGGAACTTCTCCTGCAAAATTTGATACAGATCACAAAGAAGAGACAGTGAAAAGACCTGCTGGGTAGAAATTAAGACAGGGAGAAAAGGTAGTCATGAGCAGCATGAAGAGCAAAAGTATACTTTCAGTTGAGCTTCTGATCTTGCAGCCCTTTCTGCAATAGCAAGTTTGTCCCGGAGTTGCTGCATTTCTCCCTGCAAAAAAAGACAATGCTCAACAAATCAACAAAATTCACTGCTGAGGAACTTGTACAAATCTACAGGAGCAACTCAGTAACACCTTGAAACTATAAGAAAAAAGACATTTCACTCACTTGCAGAATTCTTCGTTCCTCGAGCCATTGTTTAACAGGCATTACTTTATCATTGCCGTCTTTCCATTCATTTGCCACAACAACTGCAACCCTATTTGCTGAAACCTTTGCACGAGCTAGCTCACGATCAAGAGTTTTCATTTCCTCCTAAGAATAGGAAACATTGTAAAACTTGCATTAGTCATGGTGTTTTCAGGTACATATCCTAAAAAGCATAATGCATGTCCAAGGACATCATGATTCATGCATTACATTCATCTCCTGAACTTTCCGCTGATAGTCTCTGACAGCATTTGCAGCTGCACCACCAGCAAGAACAGATTCTTCTAGCTCTCTGACAGTCTGAGTGAGCTTTTCAACCTCAGCAACTTTCTGGCGGTGCATTCTATCCAAGATTTTGTTCTCTTCCTGTAGGTGCAACAGCGAAGCCTCATATACTGTTAGCTTAATCGGTAACAGAAGCTAGTATTAAAGTTACTAGTGTAAATAAATATTCCATTGTTGCGTGCCTGGCATATCTCAATCTGTTTCATCAATTCTTGGTTTTTGTTTTGCAGATCATCCACCAAAGAAGCTTTTGCCAGTGCCATCTGAACCGTCCTTTCCGCTTCAAGCAGAGCTGCTTCCTTAGACTTTGTAAGACGATCCAATGCCCGGTTGTCATCTTGTAATTTTGCAATCTGAGCAAGAAGACTAACACGTTATCATTTTCACGAGAAATGTGCATTCGATCATAATGAGGATACATAGGCAACAATTAATCATGAAACTAACAGGTGAACATAAACCAAAGATAAAATATGCAGCCTACGCACCAACCCTGTACCCTTAGCAAGTTGCAGAACACAAGGTGCGCTGTATGAAACTTGTCAAGTACTCAAGTGATAACTAGCAACATAGTAAAGCATACTAGGAAATATTAGCAAGTGTCAAGAAAGAAATATAAAAATAAGTAGGCATGTTGCAGCATTCGTCATTTGTAGAGCTGGAATTCCTTTGGGGAATAATAAGAGCTTGATATGAACGAAAAAAGATAAATGATGTACATTGGTCATGAGTGAAGAAAAGAAAAGGAGCAAGGTGGGTATGCAGGCTTAGAGACACTTGGATCAAGTACCTCTTGACGAGCCAGTTTCAGCTCAGCTTCCAGTGGTGCGAGAATGGCCTCAATAGGAGGCATGTCATCATCCTTCTGTGCCGCATGAACCCTTCGTAGTGTTGCCTCAGCTGCAAACTGTGCGGCAAGTGCTGCTTTTTTTTCGTCGTTGATCTTCTTTGCTTCAAGGTTCTGAAATCTTGCATATTATCAAAATCTGTTCCTCCACAAAAAGAAGGAAAAAAACAGGGAGATGAACAAGAGGAAAAAGGAAAGAGCTCCTCCATTACTTTGCTTTCGAGGAGAGACTCTGTGAGCTTCAGCTTCTCATCCACCTTTGCCAATTCTTCGGTAAGCTTACATTGATGCAGGAGGCAAAGTCAGAATTGTTTGTTACGAAACAAAATCAACGGATGTGATTGTTCCTTAGTGAGACTAGAGATGATAATAATGATATATAATGAGGAATTTAGGTCACAGGCGAAATCAGTTAAAAGATTTGATTTTGTGCCCACCCCTGCTATGTAAGCATAAGCAGCGGAAGCAGATTTCAGTTTGAAGCTGAAAATGCGGATCACTAGTGAGTGATAATATGGTGGCTGATGGTCGGTGCTGACAGAGAGGAGGCGGGACGCAGGGCAGCTAGCTGGTTGTTGAAGAGTGGCAGAGGTAGCAAGCAGTGTTACTACTAGTAGTATAGCAGCAAGAAGCGGGGTGAGGGTTACTGACATCCTGTACGGCCTTCTCGCGCGCGCGGTCCGACAGGCGGAGAGCCTTGATCTCCGCCTGCGCATCGCCCAGCTCCTTCTCCTTGACTGCACACAGAAGCAGAGGAGATGAGATCCAACCCAATTCCGGGAATAATTCGGGGGTCCTCCTGCTAGGTGCTAGGTAGGTGGATGAGATCTGAGGAGGAGGCAGAGAGGGCTTGAAGATGTGGGCATACACTGCAGCTCGTTCTCGAGGCGGGTGAGCTCGACCCGGACCGGATCGGATCCGTGGAGGAGGTTGATGAGGTCCTCCATCTCGATGGCGGGCTTGAGGCGGGGGCCGGGGCGCGGCTGCTGGTTCTGGCTCTGGCTCTTGAGTGATGGGCCCTTGCCGTCACCGTACGGATCGGCCATGGCCGCCGCAGCGCAATGCAGCGCCCTGCCAAGGCCCCGAGCTGCTCTGCGCTGCTGCCGATCTTTCTCTCTCACTCCCTCGCCGTTGGGGGTGGTGGCGGGTGACTGGAGGTGGAGGAGGAGAAAGAGGAGGTGTGGGGGTGGGGTGGCCTGCTGCTCCTGCAGAGTAGTCCTGCTCGCGCTCGCCTGGCCTGGATCAGGAACGAAACGAAATGATAGGAGCGAGAAAGAAAACAACCGGCCTCGAATCTGTTGTGGCTGTCTCTCTCGAGTCTCGATCTCTCCCTCTTCCGCAGCGACAGCAACCGTGTGACTGTGAGTCAGGTCACCCCACCCGCCAGCGCCCGTCACCAGTTGAGCTGACCAGAGTTTTTTTTTTTCCGGCTGCGCTGATAAGGCAGCTAAAAAATACTGTTGATTGATTTACTATGAAAAAAAAATATTATTTCGGCTAAAAAAATAAGCTGAAAAGTACGGATTATAAGTCGGATGAACAAGGCCTTTATTTCTACTAGGGCCAGAGTTCCATCTAAAAAAACAGATCCAAAACATCAGCTCGAGCTAGGTTTCATCGTGGAGCAGCTTAATCTGCCGTACAGCAGCTCTACGTAAAACTGAGCTCTTACAAATTTGTTAAGATGCTATGTTAAGAATAGACTCACGTAATCTTAAAATAATTTAATAGTCAAAATGATATAAGTTCCATCTTTCTCCTTGCCTCTGTCTCTATATGGTACCAGATCGGAGGGCACCAGAGGGATGTCTCCAACAACCGTGACCTAAAATACAAAACTCATTCATCCTTTGGGTAACACTACTAGCAAAATATTCAATATCTATTTTTAGTCTTCTTTAACAACAACATCCAAAAGACAACTCTTTCTGTAAATAGGTCTCTAGGAGAGAGGAGACTCAGATTTGAGTTATGCCTCTCCTGCCACTAAAAATGGGTCTTCCATATAGGTACTCTGTTAGAGGCTATAGATATTCTGTTGGAGACAGCCTGAGAGGGTGCACCAGTCGTGAGCTCAGGTTGGGAGGCCGCACGTCCGGCCAAAGCTCGTGCAATGCATGGACGGAGGAACGGGCGAGGAATAAATAGAACACAACAAAACAAATCGGTATAATGTGAAATTAGTAGCAGTGGTGGATAATTTTTTCTAACTCAACCAAACTTGAGTTTCTGAGAACTTTTTTAGGTGCTCTACGAAATCCATAGATCTAGGGGCAGATCCATAGATTTCACAGAGCTACTCTACGATAAATGTGTAGATGTAGAAGTGCTTGGCTCGAAAAAAAGGATCTAGAGCTATTTTTGGTGGAGCTCTCCCAAACAAATCATATATATATACTCTTATAAATCTAAATCCTACCAGATGATTTTTCTCTTCATATAAGGTGTCCACATCATTCCCCACTAAGTGACCCCACTAGATGTTCTATCTCTTAATGTAGGTGTCCATATCATTCCCCACTAAGTTCATGTCATCCCTTATTAATTACAAAAAAATGTCCACGTCATCTTTATCACACCCCACTAAGTTTATGTCATCCCTTTTTAATTACAAAAAATGTACACGTCATCTTTATCATGTGTAATACTTTAAATCTTTAATCTATTAACCTACAAGTCATCTACGTATGCTATTTGTTTCCACCTATTCCTCTATAATGTAATCAAATATTCTATTGATTCCTCTATGAGCTTACCGATTTTTTACCGGATCTGATATAATAAAATTATTGATGTAGTTTAACTAGAAACCAAATTTATCTTTATTTATCTACTCTTATCTTATCTTTTTTGAGCAAAATCTTATATGTCTATCTATATCTATCCTAATAATAAATGGGCAAAATTTTAGCCTATTTTTTCGTCCACCCCATTCATCGTAGCCCAACAACCAACCCATCCCTTGGTTTCCCCTCGACTCAGCCCAAGTTATTACCCACGCTGTCGTCTTGTCATTCCGCGTCAATGCCATGGCCGCGCTCTAGAGTCCATTGCCACCCTATCGTTCCCGGAGGCCGTCTCTGTTCGCGCTGTCGTCGTCCTTAAACACACGCTCACGCAGGACCCCTTGGCGCCAGCAAGCACACCGTCGTTGACGCGTCCGTGGTATGGTTGTGCTTTGCACCGCCCGCCGCTCTGCGGACACGCCACTACGGGTCATACGCAGTGAAGCCACGCACATGCGTCTTGGTCAAGAAAAGCTCCCTCGTAGGTAAATCATCGCTGCCGAGCTTCCCTTACCGCCTAGCCGACGGTCTGTCGTCGTGTCGTGATCTGCTTTGCGCCACTGCACATGACCCGACCCCCCCCCCCACATGCCACCTCTATCGCCGATACTACCACCTACACGTGCGTCAGGGCTTAGGGTCTCCTTTGCCCGATCTTCGACATCGAGAATACATGTGTCGGCAACCGCCAATGCGACACCCTCCTCTACTCAGGAGATTTGTCGGGAGGGTATTTCCAAGGTGTTTGGTGCAGATCGTATGACTCATGTGAATAGTGTCATAGAGCGCGGATGGGTTCCTCGAAACTTGGGGGTTTTCTGCAAAAGCGTGCCCACACCCTGGGTTTCCCACATGGGCCGGCCTACTTTAACCACGTTAGGCCACTTCGCGTTAGACTGGGCCAAGTGTCACAGAACCTCCTAATTATGATGGCCCACAAGTACCCGTCATTGCCATAATGACCTCTGACAGCCGTACTTATGTTCACCATAACTTAAAAGGCATGCTTTCCTCCGAACAGGATCCAATCACAGGAGTATTGCAATATTACAACAGTTTATTCAAAATATTCAACAGAGTAAAGTAGCGGAAGTCTTACAATAACTTAGGGTTACAAACCAGTTTTCAAACTTCAAACCTTATGTAACATTATTACAAACCAGTAGTAGAGAAGTATCGGTAGTAACTTTATTACATCACACAAACGAGATGCCTTGCCCAAAGGCCACACAGTCTACTCGTCGTCACTTTCTTCAACCACGACGGTCATGCAACAAGGCTCGAAGCAGACTTGTTCATGAACCACACCTGCAACAAGGGGTTCAACAAACCCTGAGTACGAGAGTACTCAACAAGACTTACCCGACTAAGATAAAGATTCCAAGGGCATACTAGCTTTAGAGAATCAAGTTACGGGTAATCCAGAATCAAATTTTCTTTTGCAGAAAAGTTTACTAAGGTAAATCCTTATCTTCAATATTTTACTTTTACCATTGATGGTTCATTAACTAATTCTAGGTGATCTTAATCTAGATCAAAGTAATTATCATTAAAACACTTCACATTCTTTCTTTCGATTCCAATTCTTAACTACGCTGTAAGTCAGGTGATCAAGTCTCCATAACCGAGGAGCAACGACGATTCGAACCGATTATACTCAGCTGGGGATCTCTAACATCACGACATATGCAGAACCGAATCTTGCATATATCAACCCTCATTTAGATCTCCCAAAACCAAAACGTGTCCATCGCCACTCGAGAGCACAGTACTCCTCGAACCCGGCCCGATTCTAGCCCCGAGGGTACACGCTACTCCCGCCATCTCTCCACTCCTAGTGCGAGGTTAGACGTCTCGTAATGGAATCACTAACATTTTGGGCTTACCCAAGGCATGAGGCTAGTTGCAAAGTCTCGAAACATAGGCCGACTTACAACGGACGGTCCTTAACTGACAAGGCGGAAACACTACATTGGGACTCCTTTCCCAATGCATGTTAGCAGTGGCCAAACCACCTGCCCGATCTTTCAAGTTCATTCTCATCTTTCAATATTCATTAAGTATGTCGTCATGGCTATGTAAACATTTCATTTAAAAGCTTAACTTCTAAGCATAGCGAAGCATACTACGCATTTTCAGTAAAACAGGTATCAAGGTTGATATCACAATAATCAAGGATGATAATGCAGCAATTATGTTATCACGCAACTCCTAATTACTTAATGCAGTAAACCATAATATAAATAATAAAACATTTGTAAAACTCAAGGTAGGGTTTAAATGCACGGGGGCTTGCCTTGCTCTGACACGACGACTGACTCAGACTCGAGGACTCCAACGTCTGGTCCGGAACCCACCGACGATAGCTCATCTCCGGAAGCTTGCTCGGTGACTTCGACTTCTTCGAAAGCGGAAACTACACGAGTACATAACATGCTTTAACATGATGCTCAATGATAAACATGATGCTTGATGATAAAATGCCACGAGTTACGACTTGAGTACAACTTCCCTTCACGATACAGTCGCAAACAGAAAACCTACTAACTAGAAGCGACAAGTCTAGCGATACCAGCTTTTAACCTAAGCAAGTTACTAACGAGCTCAAACATGGAATTAAGGTGCCAAAGATCACCAAAGAGTAGTGACCTAAGAACATCACTCAATCAAAAGGGCACACAACACTTAAAGTTCTCAAATTAACATTTATTTACTATTTAAATAATTAGGGCATAATTAGAAATTGATCAAACTTTATCTAAACAAGCTCAAACTTTTTCTATGGATTAAGGATGATTTAAAACAGTGTCTTAATAAATTTCATAATTTTTGGATAAATAAATTAATTATTAAAATTCCTGAAAGTTGCATTTAATCTTTATTGGAACTAATTAATTCTACTGCACAAAGTACTCAAATTTAGGATTTAACATTTTTCTTAGATAGTTTATACATTGAGAAGCTCACACAAAAATTTTCAGGAATTTTAGAACTCTACACTATTTTTAAAGAAATAAACAAATAGCTGTACTATTCATTAATTTGAAAAAGAAAATCAAAATCAAAAACCGAACCGGGCCGACTCCTTCTCTCCCGCGGTCCGGCCCAGCCGAGCGGTCCGCTCGCGCGCGCCCGCGCTTGCGCTCGCGCTCGGCAACGCGGCCCAGCAAGCGGCCTAGCCCGCTCGCTCGCCCGCGCTCGCTGACAACCCTGCCCCACATGTCATCACCCTCCTCTCGCTCTCCCGCTCGCTCCCGCGCGCTCGCTCACCCTCGCGCGGTGGCCGACCGGTGACCGGAGCTTCGGTCGACAATCTGACCCTACCAATACCATCTACACCTTCCCACGATTCCATTTTGCTAGATAACACCACGGTTCGAGCTTCGGTGACAGTTCACCGATGATGGTGGTGGCTCGACGGCCACGGTGCCCGACGACTCAATGGTATTGCACGGTAGCAGCTAAAATAGCGTGAGGAAAACGATCAGTAGCTCACAGCGGTGATGATGGCGGTCTCGGGGATGATGGAGAGAAGCCGGAGTGGCCTGGCCACAGGAGGCGACGGTGGCGGTGCTCCGGTCGGAATTGGACACGGGAGTGGGTGGCTGCAGTGATTCAGACCAAATTGGGCTAGCTTAAGGGGTTCACGAGGTGCGCAAGGTCAAGGCGAATGTGATGACGCGCTTTGCATGGCTGGAGGTGGCTCGATGGCGGCAGCGGCGAGCGGCGGAGCTGCGGTGGCAGCGGTGGCGAAAACGGGGAAAACGAAGAACGTCACTGTGACCTCGACATATTTATAGACTATGGTCGCGGCTACAGAGCTGGAATGTTCACACCGTCGCGCTGGTGCTCCCGACCATGCGCGAAGGGTCTGGGCGGCCACGGCGGCTCGCCGGCGCCCATACCGCGCGGTGGCCGGCCGCCATTGGTGCGGCACTGTAGCACCCCCCCAAAATTTGAATTTTCAAACTGTTTTCTCAAATTACTCTCAAATTCATGTGGAAACTTGAAAAACTTACAATACATGAAATCTTTAGAATTTCAAGCTCTACAAGTTTTGTATTGAACACTTTTTCAAATTCTCACTGTATTTTGAAATTTGAGTTTAAATTCAAAAGGGGACACATTTTTGGGATTTGGTAATTTAGAAATTACTTTTGATTTAATATTGAAACTTCAAAATCTCCAAACACCAAAGTTGTACATATTGACAAGACCTACAACTTTTCTGTTCAAAACATTTTCAAATGCTGCCTAAATTTTGAAATCTTAGTTTGGGGACAAAAATGAGTCAAATCTGAACTTTGTTTATTTTCAAAATTGCTCCACATTTTACACTAAAACTTTGAAAACTCAAAACATCAAAGTTGTAGCCCTTGAAAAGTTCTACAAACTTGGTTTTGAACTTTTTCTCAAATTTTGCTTAGATTTTGAATTATTTCAAAAGGGGTAAAACAGGGTTTTGAAATTTAGGGTTTTCGGAGGAATTTTCAATTGGAATTTGTTGCTACTTTGATTAGTGATTACTTAGTGATCAAACCATCATCCAAGGAAATCATTTGGACCAACATGACATGGTTGACCAAATGCCAATCTTGGTTGACCAATTTAGCTTTTGAAATTCTTTTACATTTTTCCCCAAATTTGAATTTGAATTCGAATCGGA
>CM039609.1:47294495-47363073 GCA_022457205.1 Saccharum spontaneum
AAACCTGCGGGAATGTAACTCGAACATCTTCCAAGAATTTTCTAGCTTCCTCTCCCTCAGCGTTACTTTCATTAATAACAGTTCTTGCAACCTCACTATCGCCTGAAGAGAGAAGAAAACAAATAATAAATACCGAAACTGGCAAAGTGCATTAGTATCATACCAGAAGATTAAGCTTAGGGTATCTACAAAACAGAATGAAGGATGCAAGATGGACTCAATCAAAACCATAAAGAGAGTGTGGAACCTTTAATCAAGCTTTCATTGTTCAAACTGATAAAATAAACTCGGTTCATTGTATCTTTTTCTATCTTAATGAAATGACACACAACTCTCCTGCGTAGTTCAAAAAAAAAGTTCAAACTGATAAATAAATTGAGCTACCCCAGGTTCGTTGTCATTGAAGTAACACTCAACCACAATTTCACCCTATAAAGTGGTTTTGCAGTGAAGTAAGGCTCTGTCACCCCACATGACCTAGTAGTTTGACAACCAAATGCTGTAACAGATTTCTGTGGTGAAGGTAAACCCTTCTTAAAAATCTGCTTTCTATTGCCATTTGTGATCTACATGGCAACAACAATGTACAGCTATAGAAAATGTCCACCATACATGTAAATCTCATACATATGCAATTAGTACTGATTCTCTTCTAGCACCCCAAAGAAATAATAGGCAATTTGCAGGAAATAACACATCAAGTTCCCAATATATTACCAAGAAAATCATGAAGCTGCCGCCTTGCGATTCTGTGAGCACGAAGAAATGCAGCACAAATGTAACATCCAGACTCTAATCTTTCGACTGTGAAGTATGTGACAAGCTTTCGTGGTAACCTACTCATCTGAAGGAACCTATAATAATTTGGAACTGGACATTAGACTTTAAACCTTTCCAATCACATAATGTTTGTCCAGAAACAAGATCCATAGCTTCATCAACCGATCTCATCAGAATATTTGCTGTAGCTTGAGTTATTCGTCCTTCTTCAAGCATTCCCCAGTAAGCAGCTTGCACACCTGTTATAAAATATGTCCTTATAAATGGTCTCCTTTAACTAGCATTCAAAACAACATTGGCACATTAAGTTGCAAAAAAGGTATAGCACATAGAACCATGGAGGGAACAGTAAGCAAACAGTTTATGGATAAACACATATTGCAATGATAAGTGTGTAAAATTGGAAAGACAAATGGACATCAGTCACAACCCCAACATATCAAACTGATAAAATACTTCTCAACAAAAGAAATCATATCAAAAGTAATGGAGGCCAATCACTAGCAAAGTAGCAATTCATTTAGAAGACAGATAAATACCATCAGACTACAAAGACGGAAGGCCTAGCTACAAAGATGGCCAGATGGGTAGGGAAAATTTGCCTGCTTACTTGGGACACAAAAAGGCTTAGGTTAATTGCCAGCAAGAATTAGTGAATATAACAGTATTATTACTTGAACCGTTGATCTAGATGACTATTATCACACATTACATTCTAAGAGGTAATAGAATTAATATATATTTATATATTTTTTATTTTGATAAATAGGAAAGATAAGAAAAATGTCAGGTTAGATATCTATCAATTAGATCTGACATGTATGGCATGCATATAACTTTCACTATTAGATTTAACTTCTCTATGGGATTAATGTGACATGTGGGTGACATTACTTTTTATCATAACATCAAAAAACTAATTTGAGATGCATGACAAACTTGCTTGTACCATTGTACGGAAAGTTTTAATGTTTTTGTTCACCCAAAATAATATAGTTGCACAGTACAGTTTCTAACAATACAAAGATACTGTGCAATCTGAAACACGAAATTAGCACTTCATAGTTCAAAGAACCGACTAAGAGAAACTCCATGGCCTTCAATTTTGCGTGCCAGAAGGTCATCTCGTACATAGGTGTGTAGCTATGTACTCCCTCCGTCCCTACATAACTGTAGTTTTCGCTTCCCGAGAAACAACTTTGACTAGGTGTAGAATACTATTCTACACCGAGCTGTTATACTGAACAAAATTCAATAATGTTCAGTAGTCGCGTTTTAGTATTATTCAGTATTTTCGTGGTAGTGTGCGTAGTACTGACTGATACTGAACACGGTTCAGTAGTACTTGTATTTTTTTAGGTCAATTTAGAATAATATTCTACACCTAGGGTGTAGAATAGCGCTGCCGTATATATATAATATTTATGGTACAAAATTAATATCATTAGTAGATCATTGAATCTATTTTCATAATAAATTTATTTGGAGATACAAATGTTACACGTATTTTCTACAAATCCAATCAAACTTACGACACGGAAACCAAAAACGACAATTATTTAGGGACAGCAGGAGTATAGTCAGTATGTCCTAAGCACACATGTTATAAATATTGCAATTAGAAATCTACTGAACAAAAATCAATCTGCTTCAGCGATTGAGATTTCCTGCCTTTTTCCTTTTCTTTTTTTTTATAAATACTTTATTTATTTATTTATGACTTACTTGTTGCACGTATTCAAAAATCAAGGGCTAAGATCTATTTAAGATCTTACCTCCTATGAGGTAGTGGGAGTACTGTAGCAAGGCCCTACTTTAGCGATTCGAGAAGAAGGTATAAGTAAGGGAAATGTAGAGCAATAAAGCTGATCTGAGCATGGGTGCAGGTCTGGGCATCAATGGTTGGACACTCGCCTTGGCTGGCCAGTGGAGGATCTTTCCTCATACCAATTATCAATGTTGACACCAAAAGTTTTATATTTAAAAAACAACCACTTCTAATTCCAAACGACAGGAAGATCTGGCAGAACAAAATTGTACCGTTGAAAGCCTAAATACCACTAACTCGCCACAGCTATCCACTCCAGGAGTGCATGTGAACAGTACGGGTGGTAGGAAGTTAACTAAAGAGTTACAGAAGTAATTATATCAAGCCTAAAAGGGATCAGGAAAATCCTTAATCAAAAAAAAGAGAATCTACGCAAACTGGGTATGATAATATATTATTTAATACCTTTATGCAATATTTGTATCAAATTTGTATAAAAAATACGTGTATCAGATTTGTGTATTAAAAACTGTTAAACTCTGCCGCCAGGGCCACTTCCAGGTTCAGGCACGTGTGCGGTTGCACTTGCTCTTCTTTTTAATGAAATATGTACTCAGGTGCGTTCACGAAAAAAAATATCTGTATCAAATTCCATCAGATAACCTGATAAGTGATAACATACCATTCAAAAGCCGCACTCGGATATCTGTTAAGTTCATGATATGCATGCGGTCATCTTTGCCACCGACATCATGGGGATGCTCTGGCTCATTGTCTAGGTCATTCAAACATGTGATATATTTCTTTACAGTAATCCAGTCAGCAGGTCCAAGTTCCTCGTCATCCCTTAGCTCACCAAAAGCCTCTAATGCTTTGTTTAGCATTTCATATCTTGTATATTTCAATATACGAAGCTGCAAAAAACCATATTGGAATCTTTATCTGGGGCATAAGTGAACGTATTTTCATAAATGAGAACCAGTTGTGCTTATGAAAGCAATATATCAGCAGAGAAAACAAACCTAGACAGATAGAAGATGGTGAATAAGAGGCATGGTTAATGATAGTGATAAAGGCTTCCTGAACACAACGTGTGAAATTATTAATCTATTTTTCACAAGGTCTGATGCTAATCTTGTTCAGATAGGAATCACAGTTTACAAATGGAACAATGTTTTGGTGGTGGTGGTTCTTCAGAGCAACAGGTCTGTTTGTTATAAACATTTCCAGCCAAAGAGGGGAAAATCAATTGCTCTGGATTTTCTGCTACTTTTGTCAGATCACTTGGGATAATATTTCGGGATCAGTTGTCAAAAGAAGTGCATACTTAAACACAGGATTCTCTTTGAATCATATTGTTGCAAGAATTGCTAATATATCTTTTGTGATGAAAAATACATTGCTTTAATGTGACTTCAAACCAGCATTAAATTAAGAGTAAAGAGTCCTTTTCTTGTACTCCTCTCATGTACTCATATATAATGGCCCACAAGTTGTATTCATGAAATGGTAGTAGGGCATAAGTCAGGTTTAGGGCTTCTTTTCATCTTCTGCTGTCGCTGGCAAAGGATATATTATCTCAAATCAATTCATAAGTAATTTTGCACTTGGCATGCTAGCATACATACAGATAAAGTAAATGTCTGCGACATAGCACGGGTGTCAAACTTTTGTGGATAGCCTTGAGATCTTGGAGGCACTAGGCTAAGTGGCAGGTTCGCAGCACAGAAAACATTGCCTTCACCACTTCACTAGTAGTTAGTTGAAGGGAGAGGACAGATGGGTACAAAAGGAGATACAGAGGTTCATAAAAACAAGCAACACCTTAAATGCCAAGCTGGAACTGGAGATGACAATTTATGAAATTAACCTTTGTGGCCGACAATTTGTCCATGCCGAGCATATGTAGCAAAAATTGTGTGGTTGAGCCATTAAAAATCAATGTCAGAAACACAATGCCACCAGTGAAGAACACAAACTGCATAAGGTATAACATTAGCAAAGTCCATATTAGACATTTGACACTTCCACACACAAAAGGGACATACCATTGTTCCAACTTCTGGTTTAAGGTAAGGTTGAACTGCATCGCTGGTACGCTAGTAAAAATATTCCAATAAATGCATTAGAAAACTCTGCAGTAAACTAATGTACTTACATGAAAATGAAGCACAGAGAAAAAGGTTCATTGATACACAAATGAAACTAACTTACCTTAACAGATAATGATAGTGACAGAGCAACAGCCCCTCGCAGCCCTGACCAAACAAGAATCATGGCCTCTTTCCAGTCCAACCCATACCCAAAGTGACGCAACAATGGGTACAAAACACCAACAACTATAAGTCGAGATATTTGTACAAAGACATAGAGCAGCAGAAGGAAGCCCCATGAACTGCCTACAAGAGCAAGATATAAAATCAATGTACACAGAACAAGATTTAATAGGATTAAGCTCAGAACAGAAAGCTCATACCAAAACTTTAAAAAATGTTATGAAATTCTATATCTGAAATCATACACAAAACATGATTTTGCTGCACAATGATATCTAACCCAAGATGAAACGTTCAAGCATACGTTTTTCGTAATCAAATACCAAGTGTTTGAAGTATAGGCTAACTGAAGTAGAATCAGAAATTCCCTACGGCACTAAAATTCAGAAGCAGGGCAGAGGGATCTAATACAGGGTTAGTCCAACAATTATCTTTTGTATATAGCTCATTAACATGTTGTATAAATACTGGCCTTTTATGCATTCCACTATGATGAACATGGGACACCACATGTCAAAACTAGCCCACCAAGGTTTTTTTCACAAAGGTGTTAATGGTTACGAGCAAAACTGAGATGATGTTGATTAATTCAAGTGCATATCTGTATGTTGAATCAAAGCCTGAGCTAATGAGAACTAAAAATAAAATATAAATATAAAAGAATGAAAAATAAAAAAAATAAAAAGAGGTGGTTCCCAATTTAACCATGTTATGTCTGAGATTTAGTAGATGCAAACGCAAAACATGAAGAGTACTCACCCTCCAAGAGGAGGCTTTGAGCAGTGCTTTAGATGAATTGTGATATCTTACTTTGTTTCCCGACAATGATCATCCAGTATGGCCACCGGCCTAACAAAAATATCTACCTACCAAGTTTATCATCTCAAGCTAATAACCAAACTAACTAATAAAAACGAGCTCCTAACAATCCCCAAACCAAATCTCTAAGCCGAGAAATATCCTATTTTTTAGGAGAGCCGCGTATCATTATATTGATAAGAAGAAAAAGGTATAAGAAACCCGTACAACAGCCACACATACCACACATCCCAGAAGATTATATCATTACAATGGCGCCTTCAGACTAAGACAAAAACGACCTTGACCTGGACCTGATACACTACAAATATAGCTTTGGGGAAATCAGGAGAGAGGGCCCCTTAGCCCCCGGTAAGCTCCAAAATCTGAGCTTGTCGCTGCCTCGCTGGCCTGAGACAAAATGGCAGCAAGATTTCGTGTTCCTCCATCAAAGATACATCGAGATTCTGGTGGTTCCACAGAGACCAAGCTCCTAGAATTATAACGGAATTCAGACTTTGGAGCACCTGGTTGTCGATTGAGTCATTAGTGCATGCCCACCAGTCAACAGACAAAGAAGCATAAGGTTGTGGAACCAAGCTTTTGCAGACAAAACTAGAACTGACAGGCAAAACTGCATGATACAACTTAAACTGCAGATGCTGCCTTCTTTCTCATCCTTCTTTGAGCAAATGTCTTGCCATAGAACACCGTAACAAACAGGAAAACTGATTTGCTCATAGTAAGAATTGGATCTTTCTATTTCATATTATTCTGCTGTGAACTGTGATTTGATTTATAATAGATCCAATATTCGTATATTGAATGGGATGCGGTGATCAATTAGGTTCAACTCACCATAATATCAGAACATGTAACAAAAATCAAAGCCAATTCAGTAGAAGCCAAATGAACATTATTTGAACATGCCATGGTCAAGGTGAGGTGGCTTTTGTATATTTCACTTGGACATAGAATTTTTTTTCTCCTGAATATGCAGGAGAGCTGTGTATCATTATATTATTTAAGAAGAGAAAAGGGGGTTCGGAGAAACCCTTACAACACAGACCCACTCACTCATAGGCTTATAAAAGCAGACGCACCAGTACTAGATTGGAAAAACCCGACCTCGACCTAAAGGACATAGAGAAATAAATTTCTAGATGTACATGATGCATACCGTGCTTCTCAAAGTGGGCATTATTTTGTAGAACGCCATCTGCAATAACAACCCCACTGAAGGGAATTCACATGTGAGAAACTTTACAACTGTGTCATTATGAAGCATAAGATCAAAGCAACTAGTAGTCCAAACCAACTGGACAGGTGGACATAAACAGCAAAACCAGAGAAAGTTTTTCTTTTCCATGTGTACAGAAGAGCTGCTAATACCTCAGTATAAAAATAAGTGTGTTTGCAATGTAAGCAACCATTTCCCTGAATACAAGAATAAGAGCAAAGCAAACATGAAACTCAGATCAGATGAATACTCATATATCAGAAAAGTAAAGAACTATCTCGCAGAGCATATATGCAAGATTATGTACATGATTTACAGAAGAAAAGAAGTCAATAATTTGATGCGTTCGTAGTAATTCCCAGATTAGGGTACCTTAATTCAGACTGAAAAGATTTCATAGTACTTGTTAGCATGTTTACTGCTTCCTTTATTACTAGTCAGCTGTTGCCTAGGAACCTCCCCTGTTTACTCCGCCTCTTTACTGCTAGTGTTTACTTCTCTAGTTACTGCTAGTCGGCTGATGCTTGGGAATCTTTCCTGACTGTCGCCTGAGGGCTTCTCTCTCTCTCTCTCTCGTGTTAGTCTAGCTCCTATTTAAATCACTGTAATCTGGTTTACTCCATATGAATGGAATACGAGCTTGTTCTCTTGAAGTGTATAAGTGGATTGCCCACCTCTTCCCAATGGCTTAAGTTTTTGGGTTCATCTGTTTGGTGCATGAAACCGAACATATGAGTACTTTTTTTTAACCAACACTGACATATTATTCATCAACAAAATTAGGATAGGAATCGCAGGGACACTACCAGAATCGTTCCATGCAAAAAATTAATGATTGTGTATTTATGTCGTTACAGTTTTATAATTTTTTTATAATGAATCTTTTTGTTGTTACAGATCCCAAACATGGCTAGTAAATAGCTATGGCAGACCCTCAAATTAGTTCCCGTAGTGCAATAAATAGTTCACCAGCAATTCCAATTCCACCACCCTAGCTGACTCAACCTCTCAACCTTGTTTAATTTCCCCAGTTATGCAAACATAGTGATAGCGGCATAGCACAGCAGTAGGACCTCTAGATGGGAGGCTGACTTGTTTCTATAAGATACATACCAGAAATGGTGTAAACTTTGCTGACTTTCACCCTTGAAAGCAGTTTTTGCAAAAGCTGCATAGAACCTGCCAGGTAACAGGGTCAATACAAGAGAAATGATATTAAAAAACATGCAAAAACTATTTGTCGACACAAGTTTACTAACATTCCCAGTGTCATGACGGTCAAAACACCAGAGACCTCCAGTGAGTCTTGCGCCTGATACAAATGAACATTAGCAAAAGCAAAGTCTCCGAGAAATAGAGGGAAGTAAGGACTTCTGAGTGGCATGGTCTTACAGTGAAGAAAGCTATATAGCTGACAGCAAGAGTAAGTGCAATCTCTATGATTGTATCGTTAAAAATAAAGCCCAGCCACAGTATTGACACGATTCCAAATGCAAGGCCCAGAGCAACACTGATCAAAGAAGGTACTAATTAGCATTATACACATATCCATATAATTCATTTTGAATGTAACAAAGAAATTCCACATACGCTCCAAGTGAAACTTCAGACAAGAACTTTATTATTGAGCCAGCATCAAAGGTTCTTCCAAGCACCATTCGATAGAATAACTGATAGACAACAATAGCGGTCCTGTAGAATTTGAGTTCATTTAGCATGAGTTTTTTTTAATGACTGGCAGAAGTCCTGCCCGGCAATATATTAATAGAGAAGAAGAGTGAGTTTAAACAACCGACAGGAGTTCTGCCTGATCATTTAGCATGAGGTAGCTCTTACAGATTTTATAATTGTATATAACTGAAGTTGAAAACTTTTTCTAGGTATCATATATGTACCACAATACCTAATATGTAGCTAATACATAAAATGAGGAGAGCGAATCCCATAGTACATGAGGCAAGGTCATTGCATAGTTAACTAAATCTTGAATTCCATATTTTAACTTACATAAACAGAGTAACAAAATTTACATTCCCAATATGTCTATTGAATATAAAAGCTTTGACAACTTCTGTTATTAGCACGGTAGTGTAAATACTTTCAAATTTAATTGTAGCATGAAGCATGATTTATTTATTAATGTATAGCGGTGACTAGAACAGAAAGTCCAATCTATAGGGCTCATCTACATACCCTCTTTTAGAGTCCAATACTACAGTAGCTTACCCATCATTCATTAAGGATTCACCCTCAATGATTGTACTAAGCTTTTTACTTGCTCCGAGTTCTTTTAGTAGTGCAACCACAGCAACTGGATCAGTTGCACTAAGCAGTCCGCCAAGCAACAATGATGTTTTCCAGCTCCAGTTGTAAGGAAAAGTGAGCTGTGGGACGCCAATTAGAAAGCATTGAAATATAAAAACCAATGTCTCATTGTTTCTCTAAGCACATACCTTTACAGCAGCGCCAAGTAAAACTGTTGATATTACCACACCTGGTCCAGCAAGTAACACCATCTGTGCCATACATCTCTGCAAAATAAACATCGTAGTCAGCACTCAACAAACATATATGGACCAGTTGTGTTACGTCACTAAAGGAAATCACAGCAAAAAGATCAATAGCAAGTACTATTAAGAGTACTTTACTATTAATTACTTTATTAGAAGCAGTGATAGTAGAGAAATTAAATATGATGTTCACAAAGACATTTTTTCGGCGCAACCAGAGGAGAGGTTCCCCACATGATTCTATTTAGAGGCAAGGCATTTTAGATGATAAAGTATTGTGGTATAAAAACAAGATAATCAGAAGAGAGTGTAAGATCGTCCATATCAGATGAAGATGGAGTATACAGCAGTACACAAGATCAGATTGTGAACCACAAAACAGGATTTACAAGACTAATTGGATGCTTTCATATAGATCTGCTGATTTTTCAGAGAATATGAATAATAATTCCATTGGAAGGGTTTCCAGTGGGCTGCCGAGGTTGCTAAAATGGGGTTTAGATGGCTAGCTAGTAATGGCAAGCAAGTTAGATGTTGGGAGGGCAATTGGTTAGGGCCATGTAATTTGGCCCTTATGTTTTGGGAGCTTTATGTGATTTTGAACAAGCATTCAACAACAATTGCCGATCTGTGGGATAGCACTAACCTTAAATGTACCTCTAGATGATGTGTTGACCATAAGCTCATGAGGCAATGGGATGAGCTGATTTAGATAGCCTCCACCCTTGTCCTCACAGATAACAAGGATGAAATTATTTGGCAATACACCTCAGATGTGGTGTACTCCTCACAATATTTATTTAGGATCATCAGTTTCCGAGGTGTGACTCCTGCGTACACCCCTACAGTTTGTAAACTTAGATCTCCCTGAGGGTTTACGTCTTTTTGTGCTATTGAAGAACAAGCTCTTGTCTAGAGATAACTTAGCCAAAAGGAGGATGGCGGAGGATGGTAACTGTCTCTTTTGTGGAGGTTTGGAGAATATTTGTCATCATTTCTTTGAATGCATAGTGGCTAGGAGGCTTTGGGGTGAGTTAGCTGAATATGAAGGTGCTACTCTCGTTACAGATTTTGAATCTTTAGCACCAAAGTGGTTGTCTGCTAGGAAGCATAGAGTGTCTAAAGCCAGAAGTAATAACTGAGGATTAGCACAGAAATGAAGTAATGAACAGCATAACAGAGAGGTACAGCAGGCAGAAGTAAGGGCCATCCAGTGTTGGCAGTAACGTTTTAAGAGAGAAACTGAAATGATTTAGACAGAAAAGAAAACTTTTGGGTGTGAATAAGCATTATTGTGATCATATATTAGTTTACTCCCACATCGTGCACGCACGGAGGATAAACAGATATCACATGATGTACCTTTATTTGGTGTACTTCCATGGAGAAGGAGCTTTCAAAGAGGAGGGCAGGTAAAAAAACAGCCAGCAGAAGATCAGGGTTTATGTTAGCCCCTGCAAATTAATTGGAAGGGAAATAAAATAACTGAATGATGAATGAAATAAAACCAGGTAGGGAATTGAATTAATTAGGTACCTACACATACATGTGGAAGGAACTGAAGTATGAATCAATGAGAATGAATAGCAGTATAAGAAACTTACAGATACGAATTCCAGCTCCAAGTTTGCCTAGACCATGTTGTGTTCCGTATTCTGGAGGTCATCAGAGAAAGAGAATAGTACTACTTAGTAGCAGAGCAAGTATAATAAAGAGAGAGATTAAACTGGGGCGGGGGCCATTGTATTACTACCTTTGTCCCTAAATAAATCAACTTTTACAGTTTTACTAAGTGAAAAATTTATAAATTTTTTTTCACAAAAAAAAAAATATAAATTTGACCAAATTTATAGAAGAGAATACCAACATTTATGAGACAAAATTAGTGTCATTAGATACACCATAAACTATATTTTTATAGAGTGTTTATTTAATCTCATAGTAGATCTATAAAGTCGGTCAAAGTTAGGGAAGTTAACTTATGACAAGTCTAGAAGTTGATTTATTTAGGGGGAGTATTTACATTTACATAAAAAAAAGTGCTACTAGTACTTAGTAGCAGTAAGTCACTCCTACTGTAGCAGCAGCTAATAAGTCCTCTATCGTTATCAAGTATTGGTGGCAATCAAAGGGTGTTTACTGTAACAAGGGTCGGGCAACTGAATTGAGAGCTGCTGGTCTTGGCAGATGATTGCAGAGAGTAATTACGAAAGCGAAAGGGGCACTGCTGGATTGGATTCAGTTTTGGAAATCCCATTCAATCATTGAATAGTCGAATAGATGGATAAGACAAGCGAATGAAGGGGGAATGGAACGGAAAGCAAGCGGTAGCTTACCGAGGGATCCTAGCGCGACTCCGAGGACGAGAAGGGCGACGGTGTAGGGGACGCGGGTGCCGCGGAGGAGGTGGCGGGAGGCGATGCCCAGCACCAGCGACACCCCAACGAAGAGCACCGCGTCGTCAGGCTCAGGCTCAGCACCGCCGCCCATTCCGAGAGGACTGCTGCTTCTGCTTGCACGACTAAGAGGAAGAGGAGGAACAAGAGAGCACGAGCGGCATTGGTTCAGCAGAGCACAGAAGAAGCTCTTTTTATATTTCAATTTCAGTTCAGAAGAGAGTTATTTTTTTTTGGACGAAGTACATACAGGAAAAAAGGCTACCTTAGCCCCGTTTGGCAGGTTGTTTTTTAGCTTATAAGTCGACTATGACTGATTTGTTGTGAGAGAAAAATACTGTTTCACGGCTGATAAGCTGTGCTGATAAGCTCAGCCGAACAGGGGATTAGCTCCATCTCCATGTCTCCTATCATATAATATATATTAATTGAAGAAGAGAAAAGGCATGGGGCGTCATGTGACTGCTTGATATGATATATGGCTGCTGATTAACGAAGGCTTGCTTCATAGGCTATTGGGAGTTATTTTTTTTGCTAAACACTTATTTTTAAAATAGCTTCGTGGGCAAAGCTATTTTTCTCCTTCTCTCATCAAAATATGAGTTAGGATAAAGCTAGAAAAAAGTAGTTTATCCTAACTCTTTTCCTTATTTCTCTCTCGTCCATGCATGAAGTTAGTGGCAAAACAGCTCACATTCACCTGCAAAGTTGCTCATAAAGCTATTTTTTTTTTCAAAAATACAGCTTTACTAGGGCCTGAATATATTCGGGCGAGCCGTGGCAATATAATAAATAAATAAATAAATGGCTCGATCTTGGGTTACTGTCAAAAGGTCGTAAAATGCAAGTACTACCTCCGTCCAAAAAAGAATGCAACTACGTGTTGTGTGTCAGTAAAAGTAGTTCACGTTTGACTAAATTTTTAGCAAATACTATTCACATTTACGGCTCCAAAATAATTTATTATAAAAATACATTTCATAATTAATCTAATGATATTTATTTGATATCATAAATATTGATACTTTTTTATCTATAATTGATCGAACTTAAGATACAAAACTATAACACTGTACTAGAATTGCATTCTTTCTTGTACGGAGGGAGTACATGTATTGCAAACCAACCAGGCTACCTGCAATTTGTTGTTATCAACAAAGTCCACTTAAGTACCTCTTGTGCTGCATGCAGTACATCCGTCAACTTCATTAAAAATAAATACCAGTACAAATTGCATTGCATCTGATGTTGTTGCTTGTTTGACCCAGCGAACAAACAAACGAAACAACCAGAGGACGACGACGATGATAATGGCTTTGTATAGTTCCATTGAAAAGTACATTATGCAAAAAAAAATTCTCCGTCTCATCAAACTTACGATATATGCATAGAGTATTAAATGTGGATAAAATTAAAAACTAATTATACAGTTTGGTTGTATTTTGCGAGACGAATGTTTTGAACCTAATTAGTCAACGGTTGGACAATTATTACCGAATACAAATGAAATGCTACAGCGTCGCTACAATAAATTTTAGCACTCCAAATTTGAAAACTGAACACAGCCCATGTTAATTTCTCCCCACACGTGTCGTGTCGTGTCTGCACCTACGTACAACAAATATATTATTACTTATTATATATATATATATAGACTCATCCTAGCTGGATTCGCTGTTTGGCACTGACGATACATGGAACCCAGCCAAACCGACCGAGTCGAATATACCTCGTGTGTATCGTCACAACTGCTAAGGATAGTTCAGATGCGAAAATGTTTTAGTGAAAATATCACATCGGATATTTCGTGCTATGTCGGACGGAGTTTTTGATACTAATAAAAAATAATTACATAGCTTGTCTAGAAACCGTGAGGCGAATTTATTAAGCCTAATTAATCTGTCATTAGCACATTTGTTACTATAGCACTTTAGTATCAAATCATGAACTAATTTGGCTTAAAACGTTCGTCTCACGATTTTCAACCAAATTGTGCAATTAGTTTTTTTCGTCTACATTTAATGCTCTATACATACGCCGCAAAATTCGATGTGATAGTTTTGGGTGAAAAGTTTTTCATATAAACAAGGCCTAAATTATCCACGGCTCCCTCCGTCCTCAGAAGAACTTTGACCAATTATATATGAAAAAAATACAAATGGTTGTAATATTAAATAAATACCATTATATTTGTCATGAGATATGTTTTTATAATAATATTTATATCGTATAAAAAACTATTTTTATCTATATTTAGTCAAACTTTGAATGTTTTGATCTGAGAATGCATCAAGAATTACATTCTTTTCAGAACAAGTATTACCTCTATTCAAGAAAGAATATAATTCTATATGCATTTTCGCACAACTTGTTAAAGTTTGACCAAATATATAGAAAAAATATTAATGTTTATGACGCCAAATAAGTATAGTATGAAAAATATCTTATGACAAATCTAATGATATTTATATGATAATAGTGATATTTTTACATTTATAGTTAGTCAAACTCAGGATACTTTAACATAGTGTTATATTAGATTTGCATTCTTTTGTGGATAAGGGAATATCTCTTTTAAATAGTGGAGTGGAGGCGATCTCTAAATAGCATACATAATAAAGAATTGATTGACACACTTAACAATACTTAATATTTTTTTTGTTTTTTTCATCGATGAAAAAAATCAAAATGTATGATAGCTTAATTAAAATATATGAAAAATTAACACATAATCTATACCTAATAATAAAGAGGCAAAATTTCTCACCCCCTGATTTTGGTTTGGTCCGGCCCCCTCTTATAATGCAAAAGGTAAAAAAAGGCCTAGGCGTATAGGAATAGGAAACAAAAGAAATAACCGAGAGGACTATCACGAGTTTCTATATGTGTTCATAACGGAATCAAGTTACATGTCAATGTTCTCATTGGGCAGATCTCTCCAAGTTTAAATTCTTTTTGTGTCCGCACCCGGTGCTCCATATATAACGTGTGCACTTGTGCCGGCCGGATAACCCGCAAGATGCCAACACGAGCGTACAAGCTGGCTACCAAGTAGAGTCGGATTCGAGCGATTGATGTAGAAATATTACCGCCAACATGACCATGCGACGCGCCAACGCCTCAAGATCAAAAAAGACAACACGCGGGGTGTGGAAGCATGCAAGGAGCTTCAAGCAGAGGAAGAAGGGAGGCATGTGTGCTCGTGACGTGCTATGATGTCGAAGTTGCATGATCTCTGCTCCATGTTGGCGTTGCGTTGCACATGTGAGAGTCAATACTCACGCCATCATGTGCACGAGACGTTCCTCTTGGCTCTTGCCATCTCGGGTGGCCTTTTGTAGTTGACGACCAGCAGCAGTCGGTGATCTACATGCCCAGCTAAAAATGGCCCATCGGCGAGACCTGCAAAGCAGGCAAGTTCCTCACCGTTACTACCTCTCGAATCTCGAGGAGTCTTACTGTTGGTTTTTTTCTATTTGTTCCGAGATGCCTCGTTTTCTTGTCTTGCATCTCTCGCTTTCCTCACACCTATCCAGCAAAGATCGAGCAAGCAGCGCCGGCAACGAACCATGACTACCGTGAGCACCTTTTCATGAATTCATGTACCAAGAGTCATGACTGAACCAAAATTTATCCGCTATTTTTATTTTGGTTTAACTATCCTATAACTAATTTTGTGCATGTGAAAAATATCTATATCCATCTGACGTAGACATGATTTAGACACATAGATATTATTACTCCCGTTCAACGCACGGGCATGTTTGCTAGTAACACTTATATACATTTTGCCTAGCTTCGAGAGATGTGAGTTAGGGTGGAAGTAAATTCGGATAATAATAACACTTATATAATTTTGGCTTCGTGCGACAAATTGGGGCCCACTAATAAAAGAAAAGTAGAAAGTAAAGCTACCATCCCCTGCTAGGCTCTTACATATGGGACCATCTAGACTATAATACTCAGCATGAACCTATGCAAGATTTTGAGTTGATTCATCAAAAGATTCCCATGGATTCGCTTTTCTCCAATTAGAGCAAACGCAATGTATCTGGTCGAACTGGTCCATAGGAGTGGGCTCCACAACAGGTGGCAGTAGCTAAATTGCGAGCCACAATGTATCCGGCTCAGCCAGCTTTATAGGAGTGGGTCCCACGATGAGATAAAAAATCTCGCCTCAACCTCCTGTATCCCTTCACGGGAGTGGATGGAGAACTCCGTCCGCAACCTGTCCGCCACCGCCGTCGCCTCCATCGTCTTCGTCCCCGATCTCACTCCTTCCACCAAATCTGACCATGTCCATCAGTGTCTGCCTCCTCAAGTATTGCATCTACTAGGATCTGCAACTTCCCTGCCCTGATGAAGCCTACGAAGTCAGATCGGGCGGCTTTGCACGGCGACCTCGCGGGCGCTCGGCAACCTGGGGCGTGGCCTCCTCGCGGACAATCGACGGCCTACGGCACGGCCTCCTCGTGGATGGCCGGCGACCTGGGGCGCGGCTACCTCGCGGACGACCAGCACGACAACCTCCCGTGGCGCGCGGACGACCGGCGACCTAGGGTGCGGCTACCTCACGGACGGTTAGCGCGGCCACCTCCCGTGGCGCGCGCACGGCCAACGACCTAGGGTGCGACCACCTAACGGACGGCCAGCGCGGCAACTTGCAGAAGCCTCCGCCTCAGCAGGTATTTCTACCTCCAATCTCTGCTATATTTTGTAGTTCTAGTTCACACAGACTACAGTTCGATGAAGACAGTACTTCTAGTTCTTTTGCAAACCGAGAACAATGAAACGAAGAAAGTACAATTGCCTTACTTTAGATACGATTACAGAGCATCTGAAGGGAAACACACAATCCTAAATTAATTAGATAAGCCATAATCTAGATGAGGCAATACTATAAAATTACATGGATGAGACTCTACTCTCAGTCTGCTTCATGCTGCTGTGTAATGAATTTTTGCCATATGTGCTCTATCAAATCTTCCTTGAGACGAATGTGAGCTGATCGATTGCGAATTTCCATGTCTTTGTCTAGTACATCTGTGAATCCATAGATTGGTCCATGTGCAAGCCCTGTTAGATTTGGGGAATATTGGCCTTGCTTATATGTGTTATCATCTGGTACGTCATAGATGCCTCTCTCATCCTCTATTATCATGTTGTGCAAAATAACACATGCATACATAATACTCCCTCCAGGTTGGTAAAAGAAGTCGTTTTAGACAACAACACGGTCTCCAAAGCATAACTTTAACTTTATTTTTCTATAAAAATATTTATTTAAAAGTGATATATGTATACTTTTATGAAAGTATATTTCAAGACAAATCTATTCATATTGTTTTCACATTTCCAAACTCAACAATTTAAAAGTTATTTATGATTTATATTCTCAATGTTTGACCCAAACCTTGTCTAAAACGACTTCTTTTATCAATATGGAGGGAGTATTGGCGAGCTCTTCTCGTTCCCAGAGTCTAGCTAGGTGACGTATGATAGCCCAACGCTTTTGCAACACCCCGAAAGCTCGTTCCACAGCTTTTCTTTCTCCTTCTTGAAAGTTTGCGAACAATTTATGCTTAGCACTTAGTGGTCTGTTGATTGTCTTGATAAATGTGGCCCATTCTAGATAGATACCATCAGCTAGATAGTAACCCATGCTGTATTGTGAACTGTAATAGAACCGCCCAATTATACGAGATTAAGTACGAAAATCATCCAACGGAAGGACAATTTAACAAACTTAAACCCGTATAACCCGGTAGTCCGTGAAATCTCGACGGATTTCAAACCATTCACATAACAGCCAAGATCGTACTAAGTTTAACGGTCACCGTCATAAGTTACATAGAAGTTCGCGACACAAAATACATCGGAGTTTAAACATAGTTATTACAGACCAGGTTCGAATAAAAGTAGCGGAAGCAATAGTTCAAATCACGCACACACACAACGTTTTGAAATAAAGTGCCAGCTTGTGATCATCTCCAGCAAAAGCATCAGACGAGGAGTAGTGAATGACCATTGCCCATGGTCCTAAGCTTCGCTCATCGCAGGATAGAGGCAGTTGATATAGTAACCATAATACATCTGCCCATCTGCAACAAGTGGGAACAAAGCCTTGAGTACGAGAAGGTACTTAGCTAGACTTACCCGACAGAACCAAAATAAAAAATGACACCAAGGATCATGATAGGTTTTTTGGTGGGGTAGCTGACTCATTTGCAAGAAAGGCATTTTTACTTAACAGTTCTTTTAAAAAAGCATGTAGTATTTTAATCTTTATTACCCTGTCAACTATGTTGCACTTATGCTATAGTAACTATGTAATTAAGCAAGTAAGGATTACCATTGATCATTAACAATAATTACCATGTCATCTTCCACATAACTATCCAAGTGTTTCATCAATATTACTATGATGAAGTAGCTCAAGTCAAGTGTTCACTATCCAGTGAACGATGGCGATTCGAATCGATTATTGAACAGCTGGTAATTTATTCCTCACACAAACCTCACTTACCCGCTAAAGTGAGGTATTGGTCACTGAGTCAACCATTCAGGTAAAGTCGCGAGCTTTTATTTAACTCAAATTATAATATCAACATGTATGATTATGATGATATAAAATGCCATGCATATGATTGCTATGCAAATGCTTGCGTAACACCGGAGTGTTACAGCCCTCCCCCCTTATAAAAATCTCGTCCCGAGATTTGGGTTACGAACCATTTATTGTAAAAATTTTCGTATGCTTTTTGTAGGTATTCACCCATTTCCCAAGATGCATCCCCTTCATCATGATGACTCCATTGTATCTTATACGTTTTCACCACACTGTTTCGAGTAGCTCTCTCCTTGTAATCCAAGACTCGAATTGGCTGCTCACGATACACCAGATCTGACTTAAGTCTTATGCCTCGAGGTTCAATTCTTTCCTCTGGAACACGCAAACACTTCTTAAGATGTGATACGTGAAAAACTGGGAATATAGCACCCATTGATTCTGGTAATTCCAATTTATAAGCCACTGGACCCTTCCTTTCCAAGATTTTGTAGGGTCCTACAAATCTGGCGGCAAGCTTTCTGCGTATACCAAACCACTTCTTTTTCATTGGCGTGACTTTTAGATAAACATAATCACCAACTTCGAATACAAGCGGTCTCCTTCTCTTATCCGCATAACTTTTCTGACGTGACTGAGCTGCTCTCATATTTTGCTGGATGATATGAACTTTCTTTTCGGCTTCCTCCACGAAGTCAATACCATAATACCTTATTTCCCCTGGCTCAATCCAGTTTAAAGGTGTTCTACACTTTCGACCATACAGAGCCTCAAAAGGTGCCATCTTGATACTTTCTTGATAGCTATTATTGTACGCGAACTCTGCTAACGGTAACCATGACTCCCAGGAACCTTTGGAAGACAACACACAAGCTCTTAACATATCCTCTAAAACAGCATTAACTCTTTCAGTCTGACCATCTGTTTGATGATGATAGGCAGTGCTACGAATCAGACTAGTCCCCAAACCTTTGTGCAAATGCTCCCAAAAGTGAGCAGTGAACTGTGACCCTCTGTCAGACACTATAGTCTTTGGTATGCCATGCAATCTCACAATCTCCGCAATATACTTCTCGGCATATTGAGGTGGTCTATACTCTGTCTTGACAGGTAAAAAGTGGGCTGTCTTGGTAAGACGATCCACAATTACCCAAATCGAATCATGACCTTTCTGAGTAGTAGGCAGACCCGTGATGAAATCCATACTTATATCATCCCACTTCCAACTAGGTACTGACAAAGGTTGTAGTAATCCGGCAGGTTTCATGTGAATCGCTTTCACTCTACAACATGTGTCACATCTGGCTACATAAGCTGCAATTTTCTTCTTCATCTTTGTCCACCAATAACGAGGTCTTAGCTCTTGATACATTTTACTGCTGCCAGGATGAATGGACAACTTAGAGAGATAAGCTTCATCCATAATTTTATTCTTAAGCTCTCTATCCTTTGGAACAACAAGACGGTTGTCGAACCACAACACATCTTGCTCATCCACTCTGAAGTGTTTCGAGGGTTCTTCTTTAATTTTCTTTTTGATGTGGAATATCTCTTTGTCTACTTTCTGACCTTCTATTATCTTACTTTCCAAGGAGCAACTGATTTGAATACTATGTAATACGGCAGGGTGCATTAGATTAAAACCATCTTCGAGTAAGGGTTGCATATTCAGATAATGTGACTTTCTACTCAAGGCATCAGCCACCACATTGGCTTTCCCAGGATGATACTGTACATTCAAGTTGTAATCTTTGATTAGTTCTAACCATCTTCGCTGTCTCATGTTCAATTCTGGTTGGGTGAAAATGTACTTGAGACTCTTATGATCGGTGAAAATATTGCACACATTACCAAGTAAGTAGTGTCTCCAAATCTTTAAGGCATGCACTACGGCGGCAAGTTCAAGATCATGCGTCGGATAATTGATTTCATGTTTTCTCAACTGCCGGGAGGCATAAGCAATGACTCTTTCTTCTTGCATCAGAACACATCCTAATCCTGTTTTTGATGCGTCATAGAACACATCAAAAGGTTTCTCGATGTCGGGTTGTGCAAGAACTGGAGCAGTGGTCAACAGTTTTCTCAAGGTGTGGAAAGCTGTCTCACACTCCTCTGTCCACACAAACTTGTGATCTTTCTGTAACAGACTTGTCATCGGCTTGGCAATCTTCGAGAAGTCTGGGATAAAGCGGCGATAGTAACCAGCTAACCCTAGGAAACTCCTGACTTCTGACACTGTGTTTGGAGTTTTCCAATCCATAACCTCTTGCACTTTGCTCGGATCTACCGAAACTCCATTCTCAGATAGAATATGACCAAGGAAAGGAACTTTCTTCAACCAAAATTCACATTTGCTGAACTTAGCATACAACTTATGATCTCTCAGTCTGGTCAAGACAATTCTCAGATGCTCTTCATGATCTTTCTCATTCTCAGAGTATACTAGAATGTCATCAATGAATACAACTACAAACTTGTCCAGCTCTGGCATGAAAACCGTATTCATCAGATACATAAAATATGCAGGAGCATTTGTTAAGCCAAACGACATAACAAGATACTCGTACAACCCGTATCTGGTAGAAAAGGCGGTTTTCGGAACATCTTGTGGCCTAATCTTTATCTGATGATACCTTGACCTTAAATCTATCTTGGAGAACACTCTAGCTTTAGCCAACTGATCAAACAAAACATCGATATGAGGCAAAGGATATTTATTCTTGATAGTTACAGCATTAAGAGGTCGATAATCCACACACATCCTTAGAGTACCCTCTTTCTTTTTCTTCACGAACAAGGCAGGACATCCCCATTCAGACTTACTTGGGCGGATAAACCCCTTCTTTAATAATTCTTCCAGTTGCTTCTTCAGCTCAGCTAACTCATCCGGAGGCATCCGATAGGGTCTCCTCGAAATAGGAGCTGTCCCGGGGATCAACTCGATTCCAAACTCAACATCTCTATCTGGAGGAAGGCCAGGTAATTCATTTGAAAACACATCCGGGAACTCACACACTACCGGGATCCGGTGGATAGGAACAACTTCCATGGCACAGGTCACACTCACAAGGTCTGTTCTTTTAGGTAAGGGTACCCGGAAAGTACCCTCTGCCTGGGGGTCCTTAAGGGTAAGCATCCGACTGCTTGTATCTATGACTGCTCCCCAGTCTTTCATCCAGTTCATTCCTATTATTACATCCAAAACTAGTCCAGGCATAACTACCAAGTTCACTCGAAACTTCCGACTACCTAACTCAAGGGTTGCCCCTCTAACCATCTTATTGGTTAACACATCAGCCCCTGCTGAACTGATGCGATAACCATAACTCAATTCTGTGCATAGTTGTTCATGCTTCCGTGCAAATGCTTGACTCATAAAAGAATGTGAGGATCCAGAATTAAATAGAACAACTGCAGGGTGATGGTTAACAAGAAAATTACCGGCAGTTACAGGCTCTCCCTCAGGAATCTCATCAACGGTGGTGTGGTGCACACGAGCATTGTAAGTCTGTTGCTTCTTTTTAGGCGGATAAGGGCAGAACTTTGAAAAGTGGCCTGGCTGACCACAATTGTAGCAGGGCCCCTTCACTGTACCAGCAGACCCTATAGCTCCCTTGGAGTTGTTCTGTTCTGCAGCTGCGGTGATCTTTGCTGGCGGCACGGCCATCTTGTACGGCTTCTGTGGTCCCTTGTAGTTCTGAGTTTTATGCTGTGGTGGCCTGAACCTTGCACCAGGTGCGGACGGACGATAAGAAGAACGATTTGCAGTGACAACTCTAGACTGTGATGGTCCTGACTCAAACACCCTCTTGCGATTCTTGGATGCAGTGTAGGCATTGTTGTTCTTTTCTTGTTTCAAACAGTCACTGACAAAGTCATTGAATCTGGCGCGGGTATTGGTACCCACATGCTTCATCATCTTCGGACTTAACCCTCTCTTGAAACTAGCAATTCTCTTTGCATCTGTGTCAACCATGTCTAGAGCATAACGGAACAAGTTGTTAAAGGCATGCAGATACTGTGTCACAGTCTTGGTACCTTGATTCAAGGCCAAGAACTCTCCGAGCTTTATCTCAACCAACCCTGGGGCAATATAAACTCCCCTAAATGCTTCAGTGAAATCTCTCCAAGTAATCTGGGCATTGGGAGGAAGGGTGGTGCGGTGATGCTTCCACCACATTCCTGCCAGTCCCTGTAGCTGATGTGCAGCATACTCTGTTTTCAGAACTTCTGTCAGCCTCAACACACGAAACTTATCTTCCATAGTGTTGATCCATTCTTCAGCGTCGAGTGGCTCTACTGCTTCCTTAAAAATAGGTGGCCTAGTATCCATGAAATCCTTGAAATTGCTATACTGGTTCACCCTATGGTCACCACCTTGATTATTACCTCTCTGAACATTTTCAGCGATGGTACGCAGAAAATCTTCCATATTCCTCTGTGACTGCTCGGCATTGCGCTGGCTTCCAAGGAATTGCGTGAAGAACACCTCTGCAGTGAGCGGTGGAGGAGGGGGCAATTGTGGCTCTGGCTGTGGCTCCTGATGGTTGATGTTGTTTGCACAACCCCCACCAGCTCCTGCACCGTTGCCACTGGTTTCAGCGACCTCATACGTGGCATGACGAGTGTTTGCCATCTGCATATTTCAGCAACAAATAATAATTGAGCGAAGTTGTAGTAATCGTATTCGAATGAACAATTATGCCATACTGAATTCATTGGAGAGAACAAGTCATACAATAAAACAGAGGCACAATAATCACATTCCAATTAGAACAACATCACTAATTAAGTTACTTCGAATGCAACCTCGCGTTCCAACACAACCACGTTGCCAGCATACATACACTGGACTTTTATGCGTTCAGGCATCGCATACACAGCCAAGATCCAAAAGATCGTCAGTCTCAAGATCGAACAGGATACAACACGATACATGGAAACCAAAAGAAGGCCATCGCGACAAAGCCTAGCTACTAACGCAGGACACTATCCTACTCTTCGGGTCCATCGTCGAGGTCGGAGGCATCACCACCGCTACCTTCAGCAGCAGCGTCGTCGTCGTCGTCCATCTGAGCGGCGTCCGGAGGAGCATACGGGCCAAGCAAGTTAGCATTGTACTCTTCTAGCTCCTCGACCTTCTGCCTCAGAAGGTCCCTTTCGTTCCAGGCTTCATTCCTTTCTTGCACTAGCTGTCCCATCATGCGGTCTGCATTTCTGTTGGCCTGAGTTAACATCTGTACCCGCTGCATGGCACTCTCACCTCTCTCGAGAGCCCGGTCCCGCTGCAAGCTCATGTCGGCCAACTGCTCCTGCAAGCTAGCTATAGCACGTGCTTGCTTCTTCTTCTGCTTTCTTGCTTCAAGCCGGTCATTGCCACGCAGACCAGTCAAAGTCCAATAGGTATTCTCAAGACCCTGGTATGCTCTGATGGCTGTATACATGGCACTCATGGTGTGGTTGTCGCTAGCCCGTCCTTCACTGGGGCCTCTAACCAGGGCACTTCCCTGCGGCTGTACCCAAATAGCATCGCGAGGATCATCTCTCGGGAAAGTACCGGCCAAAGCTGCTGCCAACTCATTGGGAAACCTGCTCATGATGTCTCGGATGACACGAAAGGCTGCGCCCTCTGCACCCTCAGCAGGAGTGCATCCTTCAAACTCCAAATGCCAACCATCCCATTCTAGCACATCACCAAGAGCAGGGACGGTGATTTCCACGACTGCAAGTCCATCCTCAGCTAGCTGGCTCTCGCTCCAAGAGTACACCAGCTCTTGACCCTCTGGGTACCCCACATCATGGAGCACTCTCCAAAGCAAGGTGGGCATGCCAAACTCGCTTAGAAAAGTGTCCGTGCTGCGGCGCTCCCGCGGGGCCATCTGACGACGGGGTGCTCTTCTGCCGGTGGACTTATGGGCAGTCTGCTTCGTGCGGGCCATCTGTAGCACAAGTTTTAATTACCCGGTGAGAACATATTTTAAGTTGATGTCACTTTTATCAAAATGGGATAATCCTTTTATAAGGGGAGGAATGCATGTCATGAATGGAATGCACAGATAATATGATGCATGCACGAATCTTACGTCCTCGCAAACTTAGAAAATAAGGGCATATAACGAGGAATTCGGTGGCATACAAACGATCTCTCATATGCGTAACTAATTTGTTCTACACGGAAACGCTGTTATGTACCTACAGAAAATTCATTTCAGCCCATTCCTCATGAATGCATGAAAGCAGTAATTCTACCTACATGCTCTACACGAATCCCCAGATGCGTGTACAACGGTAGTAGCTACCCAAACACATCGTCCTATTGACGGCATCGCCTCAATGGACGAAACACCCACACATGCGATACTTTCATAAGAACATGTGTAGAACATGTAATTATTCTAGTATCATAAAAGCACTCTCCCTAGATCGGCGGTGTATCCGATCATGCTTTCACAGCTCACACTTACCGAAGCGTAGAGGTAACTGATCCATACATTACCACTCAATTAAGTGGCACTCATACAATAGCACGCCGTATGAGCAACGAAAAGAGAAATATGGTGCAAGAACCCCAAGTTAGTACTTAAATAGCCACCTAGAGTCCTTAACTGGGCATACAGGATATGACCACTGGCACACTTTTAGTTTGTAAATCACACTTTTTAAATAAAATTTTGTTTTAAATACACTTATGAACAGTAATCACGCTAAACCATGCTTCGATGCCAGCTGTAACAGAACCGCCCAATTATACGAGATTAAGTACGAAAATCATCCAACGGAAGGACAATTTAACAAACTTAAACCCGTATAACCCGGTAGTCCGTGAAATCTCGACGGATTTCAAACCATTCACATAACAACCAAGATCATACTAAGTTTAGCGGTCACCGTCATAAGTTACATAGAAGTTCGCGGCACAAAATACATCGGAGTTTAAACATAGTGTTGACATCATTTTTAGCACGTGTCAAGATGATCAGGAAGGGCTACTCAACAGAGGAAAGATTACCATGTGGATTGATAGCCAAGGGGAATAGGTTTGTTTTTGAGTGGTGGCAGCATATGGATTTAACTTGAAAGGTTGCCGATGAGGTTAAGTGCCGATGCCGATGAAAGAGGGTTTGGAGACTGCTGCCGATGAGACAGGGGATGTATCGATGAAGACTGCAGCCGATGATACGGGGGATGTACCGATGAAGACTGCAGCCGATGAAACAGGGAATGTATCGATGGAAGGAGCTCGAAGGCTGCTGCCGATGGAACAGGGACTGTAACGCTAAAAAGGAGGTCGATGAGAGTACCATCGTGATTAAGGCGGACTATAAAGTAAAATAGGAGTTAATTTCCTTGTGTGTGTCTAGTGGAGTCTGAGTTGTATCAAAGTTATGTTTTTTTCCTTAGATTTGGATTTAGTGTCCTAGTCGTATTTGGTTATGTTTCTATAGATCAGGGTATAAATATAGAGTGAAGGGCAATGTAATATCAATCAATCAATACAAAAAAACAACTTTTACTCTTATTTACATCTACTTTCGGCGACTTCGTCAATTTGCATATTTTTCCTTTTTTACGAGTTCTCATCGATTCGGCGAGTTGCATTGCTCTAAGTGCAATCTTCGACGATCCTCGAGTTCCGCGTGAGTACCTCTTGGCCGTGACTTCCGGGCGTATCGCTGTTGTCAGGACCAAAGTGCTCGTATCTTAATTCTTGTCGATTAACATGTCAAATCGACTGGCACGCTTTGGATATCGATTTCGGGTATTAGCCCTTTGTGTTTGCAGATTTACTTTTGCATCAACACATCTTTTGGCACGCTCGGTGGGACAGATCTAGTCAAGATGCCTAATCATGAGATCGATGCTGGGAATATCATCGCAGTAACAGAAGAAGATCTTAAGGACGATCAGAAGTAGGCTATGGAGAGGGCTATTGAAGAATACAGACAGCTTTGCTTGAAGTCATTCAACTTGAACAAAAGTGGACAAGTCATCCAGAAGCAGGACTTGTCGTTGCCTCGACAGGTTACCTTTGATCCTAATCTGGGTAAACTTCAAGAGATGGTTAATTCTGCGGTGAATCATGCTTTAATTAATCACTCCAATGTGCTGTCCAATACTGTTCATAATGCTGTGATTCGAACTTTCAAAGAAGGGCAAGTGTCGCCTCGTTATGTTGGGCCTGCTTATCATCAACCAGAAGCAGCTTCTGCTGTTGCTCCATCGGCTTCCCCAGCCGTTGCGGGTATAGAAATTTCTTCTCCTCCAGTATCAGCAGGTTTATCTAATGTACAGTCTACTCCGGTGCGTCCGGATTCAGCATTATCAGGATGAGTTCGTCTTGGTACAGATCTATCAGCATCAGCTTTATCAGGTCCTGTACCACAGAATAATCAAACTCCTGCTAATTGGTGGGGATATGGTATGCCTCCGGAGCCATCTACTTTCAATCACGGATCATCTCAAGTGTTTGATGCAGCGGAAAAAACTCCTATGCCATCGGCTGGTTTGCCGATAGCTCAAGCGCCTCAATATACTACAACTACTGTACAACCGAGTCTAGGAAGTTTACAGGCGTCTTTGGGTCAAACATCTAGTTCAAGTCCATCGGCAAATTTGTTATCGATGCAGCAGAAGGCTCCTATCACCAGTCAACCTGGAGTCCAGGTTATGCCTCAAGTTGGATGTAATTATCCAGCAATGCCAACAAGCTACCAGCCATCGGCAAACTTTGTGCCGATGAATACAAATAATTGGTCAGGACAGTTTCCTACTCAACATACAGTTCGGCCAAATCAGCAAGCCACAGGTGTTCATCAAGGTCACATGCATGCTGGTTTTTAGAATCAAGCATCGGCGGCTCAGCCGATGAACCCTTTTCAGCAAGTTAATGGGCCACAGATAGTAGCAAATATGTCAATTGCTGGAGATCGTGGGCCACAAAGGTATGCAGAAGGGTATCAGCAGATACCTCCAGTGGAAATTCAACAATATCGGCAGCAAGATGTCGATGCTTTTTGGGCCGATAAAATAGCAGAAATTATGAAGGATCAATTTGGGATCAAGCCCAAAGTTAATACTTATTCTTATCGGACTCCGTATCCTCCGGCATATGATTTAATTCCTCTCCCAAATCGTTACAAGGTGCCAGATTTCACTAAATTCTCTAGGCAAGACGATACATCAACCATGGAGCATGTTAATCATTTTATTATTCAATGTGGAGAGGCAGCTTGTAGAGATGAATTGAGAGTTCGTCTGTTTTCATCATCTCTATCCGGATCAGCATTTACGTGGTTTATTTCACTGCCGCCAAATTCTATTATCACTTGGGCTGATTTGGAAAAGCAATTTCATAAATATTTCTTTGCTGGAGTTCATGAAAAGAAGCTTACCGATTTAGTAAAGATGAAACAGCGCAATGATGAATCGGTAGAAGGCTTTGTGTAAAGGCTACGAGATGTAAAGAACAAATGTTATAGCCTGGTATTGGATGATCGGTAGCTTGCCGATTTAGCCTTTCAGGGATTGTTACCACACCTTAAAGACAGATATGCTTCTCAGGAGTTCGAAAGCCTAAGTCATTTAGTGCAAAGGATTTCTGATCAAGACACTAGGGTTTTTGAACCTAAAAGAAATTGGAACAAGAAAGTTTCATTTGTTGAAGAGGCGGAAGACTCTGATTCAGATAATGAACCAGTTATCGGTTTGGCCGAGTGGGTTAAGAATAAGAAGCTGATATCTTGCCCCTTTGGTCACAAAGAGCCAGAGAAGTTTGCTTTTGATGTCACCAAAGCCGATAAAATATTCGATCTTTTGCTTCAGGAGGGCCAGATTAAATTGTCACCTAATCATGTGATCCCCATCGGTAGAAGAGTTGAAGCATATGCTGTATTGCAAGTGGCACAATGCAACTTCACACAGTACTAATGAGTGCAAAGTGTTTAGACAACAATTGCAGTTAGCTATTGAGTCTGGCAGAATAAAATTTGGCAATTCTAAGATTCAAAAGCCGATGAAAATTGATCAACATCCTTTTCCAGCAAATATGTTGGATGCTGAAGGGAAAATTAAGGTGTTGACATCGGAAGCTGCTGAAAAGAATGCATCAATAGATCCCCAACGTCGAATAACTACCGATGATGCAAAAGGCAAGGGGTTGTTGATGGAAAGTGGCGGTTCTGGGAGGCCTCCTTGATCTGGCATTGTGATTACTCATCAAAGACAACAAGAAGGCTGGCGTCAGCGAAGGGACCGGTATCGACGACAACAAGAGGAAAGGCGTCAAGAAGAGTGGAATCGGCATAAGGATCATTGGAATTGTCCATTTTTTATCCATTGCTGGGAGGAAGGTATTAAGTTACCTACTGTTGAAAATTGTCCAGAGTGCAATGGTTATTATGGAATTAATCATCCTGTAAAGAGGTTTCAGTCCGGTAATCAAGGTTTGCTCATTAATGAGCCGATCAGAGGGAGAGTATCAGTACATGATCGGCTGGGGGGCAGGCTTAGTGTACATGAAAGGCTTGGTAAACGCGTTGCATATTTTCCGAGAAACCAAGAGGAACTTGAAGAGATGGCAAATGCAAGAGTTCCTGATGAAGAAATATTTTACAGGGATCCTAATATACGTCGTGTGGAGACAACTAGGACTTATCAGCCAGTTTGGAAAACTAAGCTTCCTCAATGGTGTCCAGAGGGTTTGACCAAGACACAAAAGAGAAAAATACAACGAGAGCGTCAAAAAGATTTATATCAAGAAGAAGGTCCCTCCAATGAGAAACCTGGTAACCAGCAGTGGCAGATAAAGCACAAAAATAAAGGTCCATCGGCAGATGTCAATATGGTGTTTATGTTGCCGATGTAATTTTTGGCTCTGTCTGATAACGAAGAAGAGACTGTTTTCTCTGACCAAATAGCTCAATTAACGTTAGATCCAATGATGGCTGTTTTTGAGAATGCCGATGATGAGAGACAACACCTCAAGGCTTTATTTGTAAAAGGCAGAGTTGATGGGCAGCCTGTATCTAAGATACTTATTGATGGAGGAGCTGCAATTAATATTATGCCTTACGTGATGTATCAAAAGCTTGGTAAGGGAGATCAAGACTTAACTAAGATCGATATGATGCTAAAGGATTTTGAAGGTAATGTATCACCAGCTAAAGGGGCGGTATGTGTTGAGTTGACCATTGGCAGTAAAACATTACCGACAACTTTCTTTGTTATTAATGGCAAGGGTGCATACAATCTGCTCTTGGGAAGGGATTGGATTCATGCTAATTGCTGTGTCCCTTCTACAATGCATCAATGTCTGGTACAATGGATTGGAGATAAGATTGAAGTTGTTCCTGGTGACTCTTCTTATATTATCGCATCGGCAGAATCAGATACTTATGAGCGAACCAAGTGCATATCGGGAGAAGCCTGGGAAAAAGAGTTCCTCAAGATTGCCGATTACGAAATTCTACCGATCCAAGCAGTCGGTTCTGAAGAAGAGTTTTAATGGATAGATTTGCCGATGATGGAAAATTAGGGCAAGGGTTTACATCGGTAGATGATTTAATAGAAGTAGATATTGGTGAAGGCGATAGGTCAAGGCCCACTTTTATTAGCTCTAAGTTAAATTCCAAGTGTAAACAGCAATTAGTTGATTTGTTAAAGGAATATAAAGATTGTTTTGCTTGGGATTATACTGAAATGCCTGGATTAGACCGATCTATAGTTGAACATCGGTTGCCTATTAAATCTGGATTTCGGCCACATCAGCAGCCGGCTCGTCGATGCAATCCTAATATACTTCCTGATATTAAGGCCGAAATAACCAAATTAATTGAGGCAAAGTTTATTCGGCAGTGCCGATATGCAGAGTGGATTTCTAATGTGGTTCCTGTATATAAGAAAAATGGGAAACTTCGTGTTTGTATTGATTTCAGGAATCTCAATAAGGCTACACCAATGGATGGTTACCCAATGCCGATTGCTGATTTGTTAATTGATGCTGCAGCAGAGCATCAGATTATTAGTTTCATGGATGGTAATGCGGGTTATAATCAAATATTCATGGCTGAAGAGGATATTTCTAAGACTGCTTTTAGGTGTCCAGGTCATGTGGGATTATTTGAGTGGATAGTTATGACATTTGGTTTAAAAAATGCCGGTGCTACCTATCAAAGAGCTATGAACTTTATTTTCCATGAATATATCGGCACGTTGGTAGAAATCTACATTGATGACATAGTGATTAAGTCTGAAGACATCACAAAGCATCTAACCGATCTACAGAAGATATTGGAGTGCACAAGAAAGCATGGATTAAAGATGAATCCCAATAAATGTGCATTTGGTGTATCGGCAGGACAATTTTTGGGTTTTATAGTGCATCAGCGGGGCATTGAAATTAGCTGAAAATCTATTGAGGCAATTAACAAGGTTGTTGCTCCTGCCGATAAAACTGAATTACAGTCCTTGATCGGTAAGATTAATTTTATCAGAAGATTTATATCTAATCTGTCAGGTAAGATCAAGGCTTTCAGTCCATTATTGAAATTGAAAGCCGATCAGGAATTTAAATGGGGGGATGAACAACAATTAGCCTTAGATCAGATTAAGAGTTATTTAACAAATCCTCCAGTGTTAGTTCCACCCCAACATGGAAAGCCTTTCAGATTGTATTTATCAACTGAAGATACTGTTATCGGTTCAGCCCTTATTCAAGAATTTGAAGGAAAGGAGCGTGTTATCTATTATTTGAGCAGACGGTTAATAGATGCTGAAACCAGGTATTCGGCTATTGAGAAATTATGCTTATGCTTATACTTCTCTTGTATTAAGTTGAGACATTATTTACTATCGGCTGAATGTACCGTCATATGCAAAGATGATGTGGTCAAATATATGCTATCTATGCCGATATTGAATGGTAGGATTGGTAAATGGATTGTAGCATTATCAGAGTTTGACTTACGTTATGAATCGGCTAAGGCAGTTAAAGGACAGGTTATGGCCGATTTTGTTACTCAACATTGCAACACGGTGGATTCTCTAGAAGTTGCTCCATGGACACTTTTCTTTGATGGGTCTACTTGTGGTGAAGGGGCAGGCATCGGTATCGTGTTAATTTCCCCTCAGGGGAAGAAGTATGAGTTCTCGTTGTCGATCGTTGCTACATCGACAAATAATCAAGCTGAATATGCCCTGATAAAAGGGTTAGAATTGCTTAAAGAAGTACAGGCTGATGCTGTTGAAGTCTTTGGTGATTCTATGCTAGTTATAAATCAGTTGATTGGGGTTTATGAATGCCGAAGTGAAATTCTAATTTCATATCATGAAAAGTGTTTGGAATTGTTAAAAGGGTTTAGGAGTTTTCATCTGGAGCATATTTCGCGGATGCATAATGAAGAGGCTAACCGATTGGCTCAGCATGCCTCAGGATATCAACTTGTTCAAGAAGCATTGACATCAGTGGCTGATACCGATGACTGGAGAAATGAAATTATTGATTATTTAAAGAATCCATCTAAAAAGGTAGAAAGACGTATAAGGTTCCAAGCAACCAAGTATGTACTCCTCGATGATGAATTGTATTACCGTACCATAGATGGAGTTTTACTCAGGTGTGTTAGCATAGAGGAATCAAAAAGTCTGATGAGTGAAATTCATGAAGGAGTATGTGGGGCTCATCAGTCAGCGTTCAAGATGAAATGGATGATCAGGAGAAATGGATATTATTGGCCGGCTATTCTTGAGGATTGTTTTAAATATTTTAAAGGATGCCAGGAATGTCAAAAATTTGGTAATATTCAAAGAGCACCCGCATCAGCTATGAACCCTATAATTAAGCCTTGGCCGTTTCGGGGTTGGGCTATTGATCTCATCGGTCAGATTTATCCACCATCGAGTAAAGGACATAAGTTTATTCTGGTTGCTACCGATTATTTCATAAAGTGGGTTGAAGCAATTCCTTTAAAAAGGTGACATCGGCTAACATGGTTGATTTTGTGAAGGAGCATATTGTTTACCGATTTGGCATCCCTCAAACCATCACTACCGATCAGGGCACTATGTTTACATTGGGTGAATTTGATGAGTTTGCTATAAGTATGGGAATTAAAGTTTTGAATTCTTCACCGTATTATACCCAAGCTAATGGCCAGGCTGAAGCATCTAATAAAGGAATTATCAAACTTATTAAGCGCAAGATTAAAGAGTATCCTAAAAAGTGGCATACAATATTAAATGAAGCTTTGTGGTCATATCGGATGGCATGTCATGGTGCAACCAAGGTATCACCTTATCAATTGGTGTATGGACACGATGCGGTATTACCTTGGGAGATTAAGATTGGCTCTAGGCGAATGCGCTTTCAGGATCAACTGACAGCCGATGATTATGATATTCTTATGAAAGATGAATTGGAAGATGTAGCAGGTCATCGGTTAAAAGCTTTGGTTAGCATCGAGGAGAATAAGAAAAGGGTAGCTAGATGGTATGACAAGAAAGTGAAGGTAAAGGAATTTGTCGATGGTGAATTGGTTTGGAAATTGATTTTACCGATTGGGACTAAAAGTTCTAAGTTTGGCAAATGGTCACCTAATTGGGAAGGTCCATATCGGATAAATCAATCTGTTCCTGGTAATGCGTATATTCTTGAAACTCTCGAAGGAGTTGTATTTCCCAGAGCATTAAATGGAAAATATTTAAAGAAATATTACCCTAGTATCTGGATAGACGCATAAGAGTATAGTTGCCGATAACAATCCTATCGGCTGGAGTTAAAACAAAGCATTAATTGTTGCCGATGTGCTAATTTAACAAAGCCTGGATGGCTGATATCGCACGCAGGCGAATTTCATCGGCTTCTTTTAATTCTTTGGCGTCTTCATCGGCACTTCCTTCCATAGGTTTGAGCTTCTTTTTCAGGACCAAGGCCTTGCGAGCTTGGGCATCTCGTTCCTGTTGAAGGGCCTTGATGGCATCGGGAAGCTGGTCTTCTTCTTGTTTAGCTTGAGTCAGAGCTGTCTCAACCTTTTCCAGCTCAGCAAGAAGGGCTGCTTTCTTTGCCGATAGATCTAAGATTTTTTATCTAAGATCGGTACTGGAGGCTTGCAAGTTGTTGATATTCTTGTGCTTCTCGTCGGCAGTTTGCTTCAGCTGCAGCATTTCCTCTTTGAGTTGGGTCTGAGCTGCTCTATCAGCAATACGATGAACGACCCTTTGGTATTGAAGTTGTCTACTCTCTAGATGGACCACTGGAAAGATGATTTCTTCAACATTGGCAGGAACTTGGCCGCAGATCGTTTTGAAGATAGCCCTTGCAGGGTCTGAGTCAATCACCAATTGGGCAGTGTCTTGCTGCAGCAGATTTAGGAGGGTTTCTAGCTTGCCATAGGTGTCTGACGATATTGTTCCCAACGCCAGGGAGGAACTCGCCTCTTCTCCGTCGTCATCAGAGACATCGATAGCAAAAGAGAATAAGCTATCGAGAGAATCTTGTTCCTGTGAAATAAAGAGAATTAGAAATCCTGTTTATGATATTTGGGGATATAATAAACCAATTAATTAATTGGTTTACCTGCTTCAGGGCGATTTCTTGAGCTTGACCTGAGGGAGCAGCTTGTAGAGGATCATACGAAGGATCGACAGAAGATGCCGATGGAATGTCTTCTATGATCACATCGGTAGTCGGCCCTTGAGGAATAATTGCCGATGATGTATCTTGGGCAGAAGGAGCAGTTTGTTCAGTAGGCTGACTGACGGGTGTTGAAGCAGACGCATGAGCTAGTGTAGATTTCTGTCGTTTCTGTTGAGCCTCAGCATCGGTCAAAGCTTTACGCTTTATTTGTGCTTCAACAACAACTGGCTGGGGGGCATCAACATCTGTTGGTTGGGGAGCCTGCATGCTTGGCGTGCTTGCCGATATGCCCGTTTGTTGCTGCAAAAATGGGAATAAGATTGGATATTTAACAGAGAAAAAATGTAAAAATAAAAAAAATACCTCTGAAGGAGGAGTAGAAGTCGTGGTGCTTGGTAAAGTTGCCGATGACGAACCAGCTGCAGCTTGCACACCCTGATAGTTGTGTGTTAATGTAGAGTATATCGGCAGAAAACAGAGTAAGCCAGGATATTACCTTAAAAGCCTTGATTAGGCTTGAAGCAGCGGCCTTCGGGGAAACCCTGGATGTTCCCAGTCTTGGTCTAGAAGTGATGGTTTTGGTGCGAGCCCTTTGGAAGGTCAAGGCTTCTAAGGTGGGGGCGTTATAGCCGATTACTGATATCGGAGAGGCTGGAAGGAGGATGAAGGGTTTTCCACTTTTGCTTATCGGTGGAATTGGATCGTCAGCCTGTTTCAAAGAAGGTTAGCTACCAATATGCAGATACGAGGAAATAAAGAGACAAAAGTTAAAAGGAACTTACTGCATTATCAGGAATGGCATATTCGGGATCGATCATATGCCGATATGTGTGAACAGATGTTGAAAACAACTGTTCTTTCCACTCTTGCCACCACTGCTTATATGACTCTGTTATGAAGGATGCTGGTGACCAGGTGGAGAGATCGACATTTGAGATATCAGCATCGGGAGCAAGCCTTACTATCCTGCTCTATTCAGTTCCAGTATTTATGATTTCTCTGGGTTTTATCACATCGGCATAACATAACTTGATTGGTAATTGCCCAAAAGCCAGCTGGCGGGATACTGCCGATGGATTGTAAAATTCATAAGTAATGTGGGAAGCTTTCCCGCTACCAAATGTGTTGACTGGAATTGCTCTGGGGGTAATAATAGCCATCATAAGACCATTGTCCTGGTTCAGATCGCTATCGGCGAAATTGAAGAGGAGAGGGAACTTGTTATCCTCATCAATATAAGGTACCCAAGCCCTGAGGTCACGAGGGAGACCATGGTAGAAAGTTTGAAAAAATCTGCCGATTTGGTCCTCATTGGCTTCTGTTCCGGGAAGGACAATTATTGCTTCGCCGAAGTTAAGAGGGGGACGTGTTGCCGATTCGTCGTCTCCAAGGATGTAGTCTTCAGGAATCTCTCGTGGGAATTCTTGAGCAAAGAGATCCCACTGTAAACGCTTGTGCATGTGAGCGTTTAACCACATATTGACAAACCACCATGGGCCTCCCAGATTGCCGATGGGTTCGCCAAGTATAAGCTTCTGAGATACTTGGTGGAGAAGGTGGTAGGTTGAGCTCAGGAGATATCGGCCAAGTGGGAATCTGACACCGTTGGCTAAGAGTTCTGCTGCTGGGAGGAAAGCATTAGTTGGTCCTACCGATCGACTGCAGAAAATAAACTTTTCCAGCCACATGTTCAGGAATGTGGCATGTTCCCTTTGATTGACGGTACCAGTCTTTTGGCACTCTTGGATGTAGCCTGTCCAGCCGCCGATGTTGTGTGTATTAACTCTGTATTCAGCTTTTCTGCCAAAAATATGGCCTTCATCGACAGTTGAGATGTCCAAACCTGTGAGCATATAGACATCGGCAAGAGTAGGGGCACATGGGCCATGACCAAACATGAAGGTGTTGGTGGTGTCGGACCAGAACTGAGCGGCAGCTATCATCATGGATTCATTCTTTTGTATATCGACAATGGATAGCCTGATACACTGATCTATCTTCCGTTCTGCCCAGAATACTTGCATTAATCTGTTGACCCTCAAGAACCAGTTTTTTCACCCTTTGGTGGGTTTGGGCCAAGAACGGAACGTGTCTTTCCATAGATTCAAAGAGAAATTTTGAGATTTGAAGGGAATACGATTTGCCTCTGCATTAATCAGGTCAGTTGGATCTGGGTCACCCATTGGACCTAGGCAATGGAGAGGAGGCTGATGGGTTGGAATCACCAGTGTGTTGCGAAGTTCCTGAGTTTGGAAGGTCAAGAGAATGGAAGAGAAAGAAAAATGTCGGCTGTAAGAACTCGCAGGGAACCGAAAGGATTAAAGTAAAAGTAATAAGAGGAAGAACGAACCGCAGGGACGTTGAAGTTAACAGCCATTGCTTCAAGCAGATGAGGGCACGAGCTAGAAACTTGAAGATGACGATGGCTCTGGAGAGTTGAGGATGCGCAGTCATTGATTAGGGTTGCCGCCGGAGTGAGAATGCCAAAGGATGGAGTTTGAAGGTAGAAGATGAGCAGCCCGGAGAAATCTATTTATAGGCCATTTGGAGTAGGGGTATTCTTGACTTATCTCTATGCCGTATGCAGATGGATCGAGGTGGTTCAGTTGGATATGGTAACTATTCACACGACAATCAAGGGATGGTACAGAAGATTTGACGGCAAGTAATCATGACTTGAAGGATATCTCGATACAGGATTTTTCAGTCTAAAAAAATGATGCGTTGGGGTAAGATCTTGCCGATGGGTTGTTATTTTGGTATCTCAACCGTAATCAAGGCAAAGAAGGTTGGAAAATGTGCGATATTTATTGAGATACATGGAATTGGATCTAGATTTGATTAAATCTGGTAACAAATCATGTTATGCTTGGAGAATGGGTTGAAGAAATAGGTGATAGCAAGCATCAGCTGGAGTAAATTTCGGAGCGTCAGTATCTTATACTCCGAAATTGGGGGGCATATGTTGACATCGTTTTTAGCACGTGTCAAGATGATCAGGAAGGGCTACTCAACAGAGGAAAGATTACCATGTGGATTGATAGCCAAGGGGAATAGGTTTGTTTTTGAGTGGTGGCAGCATATGGATTTAACTTGAAAGGTTGCCGATGAGGTTAAGGGTATTGTTGCCGATGCCGATGAAAGAGGGTTTGGAGACTGCTGCCGATGAGACAGGGGATGTATCGATGAAGACTGCAGCCGATGATACGGGGATGTACCGATGAAGACTGCAGCCGATGAAACAGGGAATGTACCGATGGAAGGAGCTCGAAGGCTGCTGCCGATGGAACAGGGACTGTAACGCTGAAAAGGAGGTCGATGAGAGTACCATCGTGATTAAGGCGGACTATAAAGTAAAATAGGAGTTAATTTCCTTGTGTGTGTCTAGTGGAGTCTGAGTTGTATCGAAGTCATGTTTTTTTCCTTAGATTTGGATTTAGTGTCCTAGTCGTATTTGGTTATGTTTCTATAGATCAGGGTATAAATATAGAGTGAAGGGCAATGTAATATCAATCAATCAATACAAAAAAACAGCTTTTACTCTTATTTACATCTACTTTCGGCGACTTCGTCAATTTGCATATTTTTCCTTTTTTACGAGTTCTCATCGATTCGGCGAGTTGCATTGCTCTAAGTGCAATCTTCGACGATCCCCGAGTTCCGCGTGAGTACCTCTTGGCCGTGACTTCCGGGCGTATCGCTGTTGTCAGGACCAAAGTGCTCGTATCTTCATCCTTGTCGATTAACAGGTCAAATCGACTGGCACGCTTTGGATATTGATTTCGGGTATTAGCCCTTTGTGTTTGCAGATTTACTTTTGCATCAACACATAGTTATTACAAACCAGGTTCGAATAAAAGTAGTGGAAGCAATAGTTCAAATCACGCACACACACAGCGTTTTGAAATAAAGTGCCAGCTTGTGATCATCTCCAGCAAAAGCATCAGACGAGGAGTAGTGAATGACCATTGCCCATGGTCCTAAGCTTCGCTCATCGCAGGATAGAGGCAGTTGATACAGTAACCATAATACATCTGCCCATCTGCAACAAGTGGGAACAAAGCCCTGAGTACAAGAAGGTACTCAGCTAGACTTACCCGACAGAACCAAAATAAAAAATGACACCAAGGATCATGATAGGCTTTTTGGTGGGGTAGCTGACTCATTTGCAAGAAAGGCATTTTTACTTAACAGTTCTTTTACAAAAGCATGTAGTATTTTAATCTTTATTACCCTGTCAACTATGTTGCACTTATGCTATAGTAACTATGTAATTAAACAAGTAAGGATTACCATTGATCATTAACAATAATTACCATGTCATCTTCCACATAACTATCCAAGTGTTTCATCAATATTACTACGATGAAGTAGCTCAAGTCAAGTGTTCACTATCCAGTGAACGATGGCGATTCGAATCGATTATTGACCAGCTGGTAATTTATTCCTCACACAAACCTCACTCACCCGCTAAAGTGAGGTATTGGTCACCGAGTCAACCATTCAGGTAAAGTCGCGAGCTTGCCAGGAACCACATGTACCCGGGGGCCGCCCGACTGCTCTTTGGCCTTATCATCGCGCCCTCGTTTCCTGCCACTACTGCTCCGGTACAGTGCATTGCGGGCAATCCACTCGGCCCAAATAATCTCTCAGCTTCGCGGTCGAAAGGTACTTTATTCGGCCAGCTAAATGTGAGGCAAGCGTTCAACATGACTCGAGGCCCAACAACGGACGATCCTTAATCGACACAGACGGAAGACACTATAGTCTGAAACCCTGTAAGCTTCCATCTGGTCTCAGATTCATTTCGACACTTAGTTATTCTCATATGACATACTTTCACATAAATCCAGGTAATCCCCTATAGCTCGCGGATGACAGGCAATCATGAAAGCCCAAGTTTGGTTTTGGTAATTAATGACACCAAGTTGCTAATGCTATTGTATCAAGTGTGATTAAGCTAGGCATAAGCAACATGTGATGGAGGTGGAAATGGCATGGAGAGATGGCCACAAGACCACATGATTTGGTGCATGAAATGATGAGCAAGATCATGGTGGAGATGCACATAATATGATGGACATGATGATCAAGTGGAAGAGAAGGATCTAAGAGCGCAAGGCAAAGGTATAACCATAGGATTTTCCTTTTGCCGGTCTAAGATGAGTAGAGAAGTGATTGACCGGGTTTAGGATACATAGCCGACTATCAAGAGGGGCAATCACGGTTAGCTCGGGAATCAAGTGCCACTAGATCAATGTCTTGAGCATATGCATTAGGATCTAGTTGAGAGCTAACATAACACCTTGGAAAATATTTGTGAAATGCTAACACACATGCACATGGTGGTGTACACTTGGTGGTGTTAGCACATTTGCGAAGGCGGTGGTGTTTGAGCGGTAGTAAGGGGTTTGGGGTTCGCTCTCCCTCCCGCCGAGCGTGCGAGCTCGGGATTCAGGCGTTTTTGAGGAAATGAAACGCCTATTTTCTACTGCGCCGGAAGTCGGAAAAGAAACGGAGGCGAACGGCGGTCACTGTGGTGACCGGACGCTGCACCGGACGCGATCTCGGTTTGACCGGACGCGTCCGGTCAGTTCAACGTGGAGCGGTCACTAGGGTTTGTGACCGGACGCTGGTCTAGCTTGACCAGCGCGTCCGGTCAGTTCTCCTGTGCGCTGAAGTAGAGCGCGCGACCGGCGCGTCCGGTCCCTCACGGAACCAGAGCGTCCGGTCAGGCGTCCAGAAGGGTAGAGTGTGGATCGGACGCGCGGCGCGTCCGGTCACGTGCGATCGGACGCGTTCGGTCTCGCTGGGAGCTTACTGTAACACGACCGGACGCTGACACTGTCGCGTCCGGTCAAACGTTTGAGCGCGTCCGGTCATGGCAACGGCTAGTTCTGACGCGCACTGTTCACGCTTGTCCTGTAGTGACCGGACGCGTCCGGTCACCCTGACCGGAGCGTCCGGTCAGCGTGTTTTTCGCTGCGTCGTCCGTAACGGCTAGCTGCGTACCCCTTCGTTATAAATAGAGGGTGTCCGAGGTTTGAGGGTAACTTTTGCATATTTTGAGACCTAGAGACATCCTTTGAGCTAGAGAACAACCCCTCCACTCATCTCTTTGCTTGGTTGCACATCTTGAGTGAGATTCAAGTGCATTGCTTGAGAGTTGCATTCTAGAGGCACTTGATCTTCGAGTTGCTGTGAATTTCTTGTTACTCTTCCGTGTTTCCCGACACGGTAGACGGCTTGGAGCAGCGGAGGTGATTGAGCTCGCAATTGGAGATTGTTGGAGCCCTCACCAAGTGTTGTAAGGGGTTCTTGATCCTTCCCCGCGGGAGTTTGCGAATTGGATACTCTAGTGGAGCTCGTGGCTTGGAGGATCCCCATCTTGTGTGCGGTTGTGTGGTGCCCGCCGAGGGCTCGACTCTTGATAGTCGATTAGCTCACGAACCGACAAGTGGGTGTATCGCCACAACGGGGAGTAGCTTGCCGGGAAGCAAGTGAACCTCGGGATAAATTCTTGTGTCATTCTCTTCCCGAGGATTTCTCTTGTGTGATTGATTGATTGGTACTTCTCATCTCTACACGGCGGTATAATCACTCGAAGCTCTTCTCTCGTATTACATCTTGTATCTAGCTTGTTGTTGTTGTGTTTAGTGGATAGCCTTGTACTAGACTTGTGTAGGTGGCTTGCTTAATTAGTTAGAGCTAGTGCATTTTGCTCCGCCACCTTTTGTACTAACTTGTGGTTAAGTAATTCGTGTAGAAGTTTTAATTAGGCTATTCACCCCCCCTCTAGCCTATTTGGACCTAACAAGTGGTATTGGAGCCGAGGCACCGTTTATTTGAGGCTTAACAACCTACGGTGAAGAAAAAAATGGCTCAATTAAGCTTGCACATCAACAACACCAAGAAGGCACCACACTTTGATGGCACAAATTATGCATATTGGAAGGTTAAGATGACCGCACACCTCAAGTCAATCAATAGAGAAGTGTGGAAGGTCACCGAAACAAAATTTGAGGTTGCTAATCCGGAAGCACCTACACCGGTGGAAGAGAAGAAGCTCCAATGCAATGACATTGACATTAGTGCTCTTCATGAGGCATTAGATGACAAGACATTTGAGCAAGTGAAGAACATTGAGATCGCTCATGATGCTTGGGCCAAGCTAGAAGAAACATTTGAGGGCACCGAAGGCACAAAGACCGCTAAAGCATATATCTTGCAAGAAAAATTTTCAAGCTTCAAGATGCAAGATGATGAGAGTGTACCGAAGATGTTTCATAGATTGCAAGTCATTGTCAATGAGCTCAAGGCACTTGGTGAGGAAGTCAAGGACAACCAATTCTCTATGAAGTTCTTGAGAAGCTTGCCTAAGAGGTTTGATACATTGATCACCGTGCTAGTGAGGACTACATTGAAGGATTCAACTTCTCAACAAATATTTCAATAAGTGATGACCGATGATTCATATAGAGAAGATGATGAGAAGGATGAGTTGGTCAAGAAGAAGAAGAAGGAGAATGAGAAGAAAGATGATGAAAAGAAGAAGAGTGTGGCATTCAAAGTCACCACATCCAAGGGCAAATCCAAGATTGAATCATCAAGTGATGAAGACTCAAGCTCTTACGATAGTGATGACATTGATGAGAGGATGGCTCTCTTTGTCAAGCAATTTGGCAAGTTCATGAAGAAGAAAGGCTTTCGTGCAAGAAGAAGAAAGAACTCATCCAAGAAGAATGAGCATACCATGAGATGCTTTAGATGCCATAGCAAGGACCATCTCATTGCAAAGTGTCCTTATGATAGTGATGATAAAGATGCTATCAAGAAGGAAAGGAAAAAACAAAAGAAGAAGCAAGAAAAGAAGGAGAGCTCTCATAAGAAGAAGAATGATTCTCATGTTGCTACATGGGATAGTGATGATTCCTCAAGTGATGATGAGGATGACAACAAGAGCAAGAAGAAGGGACATGCTAGCATTGCTATTCAAGAGAAGGTCTCCCTCTTCGACACTCCATCGTGCTTCATGGCTAAGGCCGCTAAGGTATCATCCGATGATGAGAGTGATCATGATAGCGATAGTGATGAAGAAGAATTCACTAAAGATGAACTAATCACTATGCTAGAAGATTGCACTCAACATTTTAAAGAATCTAGAAAGGAGTGCAAGGGCTTGCTTAAGGAAAAGAAAAACCTTATGCAAGAACTTGATGAGCTTAGGGCATCTTATGAGAGTCTAAAAGTAGACCATAAGAAGCTTCAAAAGTCTCACACTAAGCTTGAAGAAGCTCATTCCTCTCTAGTTGAAAAATGTGAAAACATGCCAACTAATGTTGAGAAAGCTAAAACTTGCAACATAGGCATATCTTGTGATATAATTGATGAATCTTGTCATAAGCCTATTGTTGTTGCTCCCACTAACCCTTCATGTAGCTCATCTACACCATCCTCATCTAGTAGTGACGGTTTCACTTGTGACTCCACACTAATAGTTGAGAATGAAAATCTCAAGAAGGAGGTAAAAGAGCTCAATCACACCTTAGCCAAGGCTTATGGTGGTGAGGACCGCTTGCTTATGTGCTTGGGTAGCCAAAGAGCTTCTCTCTACAAAGAGGGATTGGGCTATAACCCCAAGAAAGACAAGGCCGCTTTTGCTCCTCACAAGACTCGTTTTGTGAAGAACAATGGTAGCTATTGCAAAAGTTGCAAGCAAGTTGGTCACATAGAGCAACATTGCATGAACAAGAAATCCAATGCTAATGTATCCTCAATTAAGTTTGATTCTTTCTATATACTTACCAAGGGTACAAATGGTGTTCATGCTAAGTTCATTGGTGCACCATGGATGGGCTCAAAGAAGAAAGCCATTTGGGTACCAAAGAGCTTGGTCACTAACCTTGGAGGACCCAAACAAGTTTGGGTACCTAAAAAGAATTGATCTTATCTTGTAGGTCAATTACAAAGCCGGAGGAAGGCATTGGGTGCTTGATAGTGGGTGCACTCAACATATGACCGGAGATTCTTGTATGTTCAAATCAATTGATACAAGTCAAAATGGTGGTTTTGATGCTATCACTTTTGGCAACAACAAGAAAGGCAAGGTCAAGGGGCTTGGTAAAATTGCTATCTCAAATGACATGAGCATATCAAATGTATTGCTAGTTGAGAGCTTGGACTTTAATCTTTTATCAGTGGCACAACTTTGTGATCTTGGCTTCAAGTGCATATTTGGTAGTGATGATGTTGAAGTCATAAGTGTTGATGGATCAAATTTGATATTCAAAGGATTTAGACATGGTAGTTTATACTTGGTTGACTTCAATGATAGTGAGACACAATTGACATCATGCTTGCTTAGCAAATCTAGTATGGGTTGGTTATGGCATAGAAGGCTTGGTCATGTTGGAATGAAACAATTGAACAAACTTTTGAGGCATGACTTAGTTAGAGGCTTGAAGGAAGTCACCTTTGAGAAGGATAAACCTTATAGTGCTTGTCAAGCCGGTAAACAAGTTGGAAATGCACATCCTAGGAAGAGTGAAATGAGCACATCAAAGGCATTTGAGTTATTGCACATGGACTTGTTTGGGCCAACTACATACACTAGCATTGGTGGCAACAAGTATGGTTTTGTGATTGTTGATGACTACACTAGATACACTTGGGTGTTCTTTCTCTTTGACAAAAGTGATGTTTATGATCTATTCAAGTCTTTTGTCAAGAGGGTGCAAAATGAGTTTGAGACTACCATCAAGAAGATTAGAAGTGACAATGGTAGTGAGTTCAAGAACACAAGAATTGAAGATTTATGTGATGATCTTGGTATTGGACATCAATTTTCACCAACATACACTCCTCAATCCAATGGTGTAGTTGAAAGGAAGAATAGAACTTTGATTGACATGGCTAGATCAATGCTTAGTGAATACAATGTGAGTCATTCATTTTGGAGTGAAGCTATCAACACGGCTTGCTATTGTAGCAACCGTCTCTATTGCCATGGGAAGCTTGGGAAGACACCATATGAGCTATTGAATGGAAGAAAGCCCATCATTGCATACTTTAGAGTGTTTGGTTGCAAATGCTATATTCTCAAGAAAGGCACTAGATTGAGCAAGTTTGAAAAGAAATATGATGAAGGGTTCTTACTTGGTTATTCTACCACAAGCAAAGCATATAGAGTTTGGAATCTCACAAATGGCACCTTGGAAGAAGTTCATGATGTTGAGTTTGATGAAACCCAAGGATCTCAAAATGAAGCTCAAAACCTTGATGATGTGAGAGGAGATCAATTGTCAAATGTAATGAAGAATATGGACATTGGTGATGTTAGGCCAAGGCAAGTTGATGATGATGATATTCATGTGATCAACCAAAGTGTGCAAATTGATACAAATCAAGCAAGCTCTAGTGGTACTCATGATGAAGCTCAAGTTCAAGGTCAAACAAGTGGAAGCAATCAACTCCCAATACTCCAACCTACTAGTATTGCAAGAGATCATCCATTGGACCAAATCATTAGTGGAATTCAAAGTGGTGTTCAAACTAGATCAAGGCTAGCATCCTTTTGTGAGCATTACTCATTTGTGTCACTTGAAGAACCTAAGAAAATAGAAGATGCTTTGAAAGATTCTGATTGGGTAAATGCCATGCATGATGAGCTAAACAACTTCACTAGAAATCAAGTTTGGGAACTTGTTGAAAGGCCAAAGAACTACAATGTAATTGGTACTAAGTGGGTCTTTAGAAACAAACAAGATCAAGATGGCATGGTTGTGAGGAACAAAGCAAGATTAGTAGCACAAGGATACACATAAGTTGAAGGTCTTGACTTTGGAGAAACATATGCACCGGTTACAAGATTGGAGGCAATTAGAATCTTATTAGCATATGCTTGTGCACACAACATCAAGCTCTATCAAATAGATGTCAAGAGTGCATTTCTCAATGGTTACATCAATGAAGAAGTTTATGTTGAACAACCTCCCGGTTTTGAAGATGACAAGAAGCCCAACTATGTTTACAAGCTCAAGAAGGCATTATATGGTTTGAAGCAAGCACCTAGAGCATGGTATGAGAGATTGAGGGACTTTCTTCTCTCTAAAGGGTTCAAGATGGGAAAGGTTGACACCACTCTCTTCACCAAGAAAATTGGAAATGACTTGTTTGTGTTGCAAATCTATGTGGATGACATTATCTTTGGATCAACTAACCAAGACTTTTGTGAAGAGTTTGGAAATATGATGGCAAAAGAGTTTGAGATGTCTATGATTGGAGAGCTCAGTTACTTTCTTGGACTTCAAATCAAGCAAATGAAGAATGGCACTTTTGTAAGTCAAGGGAAGTACATCAAGGACATGATCAAGAAGTTTGGATTGCAAGATGCTAAGCCAATGAGTACACCAATGGGCACTAATGATCAATTGGGTGTTGATGCTAGTGGCAACATGGTAGATCAAAAGCAATACCGGTCTATGATTGGAAGTTTGCTCTATGTCACCGCTTCGAGGCCGGATGTGATGTTTAGTGTGTGCAAGTGTGCAAGATATCAAGCTTCACCTAGAGAAAGTCACTTGAAAGCAACCAAGAGGATATTAAGATATCTTAAGGGCACTCATGATGTTGGATTATGGTTTCCAAAGGGGTCTAATTTTGAGTTGATTGGATATTCAGACTCCGACTATGGTGGATGCAAGATTGATAGAATGAGCACAAGTGGCACTTGTCAATTGCTTGGAAGGTCTCTTGTTTCATGGTCATCAAAGAAACAAAATAGTGTTACACTATCTACCATCGAGGCCGAATATATTAGTGCCTGTAGTTGTTGTGCACAATTGCTTTGGATGAAGGCCACTTTGAATGACTTTGGAATAAAATTCAAGAATGTGCCATTGTTTTGTGACAATGAAAGTGCAATCAAGATGACACAAAATCCGGTTCAACATTCAAGAACGAAGCACATTGACATAAGGCATCACTTCATAAGAGACCATCAACAAAAGGGTGATATTAGCATTGAAATCATTGGCATCGAAGATCAACTAGCCGACATATTCACAAAGCCACTTGATGAGAAGAGATTTTACAAGTTGAAGAATGAATTGAACATACTTGACTTCTCCAACTTGAAATGAGTGCAACCCCATATTCTTATATGACATGCCTCTCCTCTGACATAGCAAGGTAAAGTTGTTTGGCATATCATCTATACTTTGCTAAGGACATGTTTAGAACATATAGACATATTTGCATGACAAATAGGCTCATTCATGAAAATCAAATGAGTTTAATGTATATATGGTACCACTATTGCTTCTATGTTTTGATTGATCTAGTGGTAGCATATGACATGTTTGTGGGCTTGCAAACCTAGTGTTGAATCTAGAAAATGAGCTCATGATGTGTAATTCAACATGGTCAAGATAACCCTTATACTTTATGAGGTGTGAAGAAGCTTGTCCTTGGATCAAACCGAATTACATATTCTAGGCAAGTGATCTAGATTGAACCTTAATTTGGATTCCCTCATATTAATTGACTTGACTCTCACTAAAATTGGCACCTTTTTGGTGATTGTTGACAAAGGGGGAGAGAAAAGTCACAAAGATAGAAAAGTCACAAAGATAAAAAGTTAAGTTACAAAGGGATAGAGAATGACATTGGAAAGGGATCAATTAAAAATTGAGAACACAAGTAGGGGGAGCAAGCTCATGAATTATTTGTTGCATTTGTATGTGCATTAACATGATGAATTGTTGCATTGCAAAGCTTAAATTCATATTCATGTTTGTATGGTGATTGCTAGAATTAGAACTTGAATGATGATTCGTTGTGAGTAGCTTTACAAGTGGTATCTAGACACCCTTTGCTTTTAATGTTGATCTCACGGGGTACTTTAGTGTTTGTGATCTTTACAAGTGATGAATTACAAGTGGTGTCTAGCAACATCGATGCTAAGGATGGTATATAAAGGCAACTCCGATTGGTATCACACTTCAAAGGTCCATTCTATATACCTTAGCATCAATTTGATAGTTGTAACTCTCCCAAAATTCAAATCCATACATATGTACACAATTGAACCAAACTGATGGAAGCACATATGTAGGGGGAGCTAATACTATCGAAATTGAAAATTGATTTCATTTCATATCTTTATGATGGTTGTCATCAATTACCAAAAAGGGGGAGATTGAAAGCCCAAGTTTGGTTTTGGTAATTAATGACACGAAGTTGCTAATGCTATTGTATCAAGTGTGATTAAGCTAGGCATAAGCAACATGTGATGGAGGTGGAAATGGCATGGAGAGATGGCCACAAGACCACATGATTTGGTGCATGAAATGATGAGCAAGATCATGGTGGAGACGCACATAATATGATGGACATGATGATCAAGTGGAAGAGAAGGATCTAAGAGCGCAAGGCAAAGGTATAACCATAGGATTTTCCTTTTGCCGGTCTAAGATGAGTAGAGAAGTGATTGACCGGGTTTAGGATACATAGCCGACTATCAAGAGGGGCAATCACGGTTAGCTCGGGAATCAAGTGCCACTAGATCAATGTCTTGAGCATATGCATTAGGATCTAGTTGAGAGCTAACATAACACCTTGGAAAATATTTGTGAAATGCTAACACACATGCACATGGTGGTATACACTTGGTGGTAGTAAGGGGTTTGGGGTTCGCTCTCCCTCCCACCGAGCGTGCGAGCGCGGGATTCAGGCGTTTTTGAGGAAATGAAACGCCTATTTTCTACTGCGCCGGAAGTCGGAAAAGAAACGGAGGCGAACGGCGGTCACTGTAGTGACCGGATGCTGCACCGGACGCGGTCTCGGTTTGACCGGACGCGTCCGGTCAGTTCAACGTGGCGCGGGCACTAGGGTTTGTGACCGGACGCTGGTCTAGCCTGACCAGCGCATCCGGTCAGTTCTCCTGTGCGCTGAAGTAGAGCGCGCGACCGGCGCGTCCGGTCCCTCACGGAACCAGAGCATCCGGTCAGGCGTCCAGAAGGGTAGAGTGTGGATCGGACGCGCGGCGCGTCCGGTCACGTGCGATCGGACGCGTCCGGTCTCGCTAGGAGCTTACTGTAACGCGACCGGACGCTGACACTGTCGTGTCCGGTCAAACGTTTGAGCGCGTCCGGTCACGGCAACGGCTAGTTCTGACGCGCACTGTTCACGCTTGTCCTGTAGTGACCGGACGCGTCCGGTCACCCTGACCGGAGCGTCCGGTCAGCGTGTTTTTCGCTGCGTCGTCCGTAACAGCTAGCTGCGTACCCCTTCGTTATAAATAGAGGGTGTCCGGGGTTTGAGGGTAACTTTTGCACATTTTGAGACCTAGAGACATCCTTTGAGCTAGAGAACAACCCCTCCACTCATCTCTTTGCTTGGTTGCACATCTTGAGTGAGATTGAGTGAGATTCAAGTGCATTGCTTGAGAGTTGCATTCTAGAGGCACTTGATCTTCGAGTTGCTGCGGATTTCTTGTTACTCTTCCGTGTTTCCCGACACGGTAGACGGTTTGGAGCAGCGGAGGTGATTGAGCTCGCAATTGGAGATTGTTGGAGCCCTCACCAAGTGTTGTAAGGGGTTCTTGATCCTTTTCCGCGGGAGTTCGCGAATTGGATACTCTAGTGGAGCTCGTGGCTTGGAGGATCCCCATCTTATGTGCGGTTGTGTGGTGCCCGCCGAGGGCTCGACTCTTGATAGTCGATTAGCTCGCGAACCGACAAGTGGGTGTATCGCCACAACGGGGAGTAGCTTGCCGGGAAGCAAGTGAACCTTGGGATAAATTCTTGTGTCATTCTCTTCCCGAGGATTTCTCTTGTGTGATTGATTGATTGGTACTTCTCATCTCTACACGGCGGTATAATCACTCGAAGCTCTTCTCTCGTATTACATCTTGTATCTAGCTTGTTGTTGTTGTGTTTAGTGGATAGCCTTGTACTAGACTTGTGTAGGTGGCTTGCTTAATTAGTTAGAGCTAGTGCATTTTGCTCCGCCACCTTTTGTACTAACTTGTGGTTAAGTAATTCGTGTAGAAGTTTTAATTAGGCTATTCACCCCCCTCTAGCCTATTTGGACCTAACAAATCACCCGACTTCTACCGGTCTAAGCAAACTAAGCAATTGTTGACCGCGGACACCAGGGTAACAAGGATCGGGTAAAGTAAGGTGAAACAAGGTATAATGCAGCAACGTTTGCAAACAACTCCTAAACGTAATGCATCAAATTAAGTAAAGTTAATAATAACTTATTTGCAAACCGGGAGAGAAATGCTCCGGGGCTTGCCTCTCTCAAACGAGATCGGACGGTGGTCGGGGCACTCCGAAAGATCTTCACCGACCTCCTCTTCGGCTTCGGTCAACCCTGCTCTGGCACCTCGGACTGCTCTTCCGGATCCTCGGGAACTGCTACCGGGGTCACTTCCTGTGATCCTGTATGATGCAGAAGTATAAGTGCTCATGCCTAGGTGCATTACAGGGATGACATGAGGTGACGATGATGAATGCATGAGATGTAAATGAGCATGTTACTTTATTTGGATTACGTGAAACTTACGACTCTTCTACAAGGTAGTCTACGTCATCCAAGAACATGTACTCGAAAACTACCACCATTATTCTCTACCATGCAAAGGCACTTTGACACTCAAGATGCTTCAAAGATACACAAAAGTATAGTTTACTAACTAATCTTGCATTAAAGAGTGAATGTAAACCCTAATTAGCCCTATGCTTGAATAGCAACACATAGTTTAGTAGCACAGAAAAATCTTAGAAAATTACAGTAGATTACTAATATCAAAACTAGCCTGACACAAGATTTTCATTGCATTTGGATTACTAGACCTGTCTATACAAAAATAACAAGCTAAGGCCTAAAAATGAATATGAAAATACTTTGCATTATGAAAAGTATCAAACAACAGATTTAGAAATTTTCCTACTTTCTACACAGTAAACAAACACTATAGAAAAATTATTACTTGCATGCTTTATTCAAATTTATTTAATTAACAAAAATAACAAATATTAGTGATAGGAAGCATTTGAACTACACCTACACAATTTTCTATAGAACAGACATGATATAAAATTTTCTTAGCAAGTACATGGCACAAAAAGATTAACAAACTTAGAATCACATTTTTCTGATTTTTCTAGGATTTATTAAGCATTTATCAAGAAAACAGCCATTTCAATAGTTAATTAAAAACTCTACAGGAAAGTATCTCAAATTTGACATGCAATATTTTTATATCATAGATCTGGTTCCAATGAATCTATAGAAATTTATTTCACAATTTTTGGAGCTGAAATGACTAAAAAAATATTTTCCAAAGTATTTTCATCAAGAATAATAAAAGAAAATAGAAATGAATTTTTCATAACGGCACTGGGCCGGCCCGGGAAGTCAAGCGGCCCATGGCCGTTCGCGGCCTGCCTTGCGCACGCGGGGGAACGACCGAGCCGGCCTGCTCGGGGCGCGGCCCACAGGCGCAGCCTAGTCCACCGAAGGGGGAGAAAGGGGGGGCAGAGCGAGGTCGCCGGCGTCCGCGGCCTCGACGTCGCGGCGGTGGCCGAGGGCCAACGGCCGGCTCCGGCCAAACCGAGGCCAGCCAATGTGCGCAACACGTTCGCAATAGAGTGGCGAACGCGTGAAGGAGATGCGGGAGGGCAGAGATAGGGCGAGCGAGGCGGTGGTGGAGCACGGGCTCGACGACACCATCGCGGTGGCGCGGCGAGGCGGGGAAAAATTGAGTCCTACCGGGGCAAACGAGGGGATGGCGACACCCGTTCGGAGGAGGGGAGGATGGGGCGGAGCCTCGTGCACGGCCAATTGGACGGAGGTGGTCCACCGGTGCCGGAACAGGGCGGTGACGGTGGCAGAGCTCGGTGGCGAGCGGCGTTCTGCTGCGGTTGTCATCGGAGGGAGGAAGAAAGGGAGCAGGCGAGGTGGAAATGGGAGGGAGACTAGGTGCTCGGTCGTTTTTGAAGCTAAGCGCGGGCGCGGGGTCCACGGCGGCCACGCGGTGGCGTCGCCGGCATGCGGCCGCCACGCGGCGGGCGTTTGCTACCGGGGCGCCAGCGCGTGCGCGCGCGAGCGGGAAGAAGAGAGAGGGGGGGCTGGCTGGGCCGGGCCGCGGCGGAGGCAGCCGCGGGCGCGCGCGGGAGTGGCGCGGGCCGATTCGGCCAGCGGGCCGAATCCGAGGCGGCGGCCTGTTAAGCTGGATTTGAATTTTTTTGAATTTCTCAATTTCAAATCAAATGCAACACAAACTTCAACCCCATTTTGAACAACAAGAAGACATTTTCTGGAATTGACCCAAAAATAAAAGTTGTTTGGAATTTCATTCTCTACAACTTTGATTAAGGGGCCAACTAAAAATTCTTAATAGATTTTGAATTGCAGAATAAAAGCTAAAATAGGGAGTATTTTTGAATATTTTTAATTAATATTTTTGAACAAGTTTTTGACAAAATTTTTGAGTCATCTAGTTGCTCCAAAAATTGAACTATGGTTCTAAGTGATATAAAATTTGTAGTTGCAAAATTTTGGTGTAATGTGATTAGCATATTAATATATTACATTACATATACCGTTTCCAAGCTTTTATTTAACTCAAATTATAATATCAACATGTATGATTATGATGATATGAAATGTCATGCATATGATTGCCATGCAAATGCTTGCGTAACACCGGAGTGTTACATGAACCATTAACAGTGAATTCAACCTCAGGTACTTTGCCTTGTAGTTGTTCTATGAATAATGGTGACTGGTCGAGCACATTAATATCATTGTTCAAACCAGCAGCTCAAAAAAATGTATACCAAATCCATAGGTCATAAGACGCAACAACCTCTAGCATTACGGTAGGTACCTTATAATCACCTCGAGTGAATTGACCTTTCCAAACAACTGGGCAATTCTGCCACTCCCAATGCATATAATCAAAACTACCCAACATCCTAGAGAAACCACGCTGGTCTGCTACTTGCAATAAGCGTTCGATGTCGTCACTAGTAGGCTTGCGTAGATATTGTGCACTGAATAAGTTTCTAACACCATGAACAAAATAAATCAAACACTCCATTGCTGTACTCTCAGCAACCCCGAATGTTTCATCCATAAGATCTGCTAGTGAACCATATGCCAACATTCTAATGGCTACAGTACATTTCTGTAATGGTGATAGACCCACTTTGCTAAATGCGTCTCGACGTAGACGAAAATATGGAGACCAAACACCTAGAGCTTCGATTATGCACAGAAATAAATGCTTTCTCATGCGAAATCTTCTACGAAACTAATTAGTATCTGAAAAATATTTAGTAAATAGTCTATTGTGATCACCTTCATGATCTTTGTTGATGTACCTCCTTGTATAACCCCATGTCGAATAGAGGACCTAGCTGATTCTGCTTCAACCTCTGCTTCAAGCTCTTGCTCAAGCTCAGCCTCAATCTGTGCTTCAAGCTCAAACTCAATATAATCATTTGAGTCAGTTGACATTATTTCTAGTGACTGAGGGAGTGGTGTCTAGTGAATGAGGCAGTATTTATGGACTGGTTACTAGTGAATGAGGGAGAGGGGTGTTGGACTGGTGGTCGTATTTGTAGATGGTGTCTAATCTGTAATAGATATATTTTTTTTTGTCTTTTTCTCAATAGCTATCTACTGATTTTGGCATGACCTCAATAGCTATATTTTTGTTTGTCTTTTTCTCAACAGCTATATTTTGCTTATCTTTTTCTCGACAGCTATATTTTTGTTTGCCTTTTTCTCAACAACTATATTTTGCTTTTATCCATAGCACAACAGCAAGTTTTTTTGTCAACATCCATCTACTGGTTTTATTAATAATGGGGTACAACCATCAATACAAATACAATGCCAACACTAAGAAAAATAACAATTATACTAAATACTAGGGTACAACCATGCAACCTAATACATAAACTAACTTACAGATACACTGACAACACCTGAAAACAACAATTACACTAAATATTAGGGATACATGCATCTGTTGTTGCTTTTCTACTCCTTAGCCAAGTCTTTTGCTATCTAGTCCAGTATGCTGTCATGCCTTTTTTTCTTTTTCATTGAAGTTTGAGGTATCTATTGCCAACAATTTTAAATAGGTGTTATACTTTTTGTCTCTTGCTGTTTTAGCTTTGGACATAGCTTCATGATACATAACCATATTCTAACTTGGTTAGTTGGTCGAAGGAGATGGTGTAGCAGATTTTTCTGTCCCTTTGAGCCTTGCCTTCACTTTCTTCTGCCCTTCAGGACATTCCTCTTTACTTATGGTTTCCCCCTTTGTGTCTTGGTTTGACTGACCTCTTGTGGCTATTTTTTGGCGCATTGTCGTTGAACTTAGCAGCTACAACTTTCCAATAGTACTCATTTTTCCTGTCGATGCCGATTACAGGATCAGTGGAGTGATGTGTCCATGAACGGAATAGCCAGTCATTTTCTTCTTCACTCCAATTGATGCGTTGACGTCTCTTTGGTTCTTCTTCTTCACTACTATCACTTAACTCTTCAATGTTGACTGATTGCTTCTCTTGTTGTGCAGAGCATCGAGAACTAGACTCGGATCCATGGGAAGAAGTGTTGGCTGCAGCTCCACCAAAATGGGCAAATTGCAGCACTAATGGTGGCCTATTGGCTGCAGGTGCACCCAAAGGACCAACACTTTCATGGAGATGAAGTCCTTGAAAGCTCGGTGGAGGGGCTTGTAGCCAACTCCCTTGCTATTGAACACCTTGAAATCTAGGAGAAGAATGGCCATATGGTGGGTGGATTCCTGGAGGACCAAAAGGATTGAAGTTTTGAAGAAAATTGGATGTTCCAAAGGGAAACTGAGATTGGGGTGTAGGAGATTTGGCCACTGCCCTCTGATGAGTACTAGGATGGAGAGCCCTAATTCAGGAGATTTGTAAAGTTTCTAGGGTTGGGTTCCATTGAGCTCCTTGTGTTCATCTCAGGTGTTGAGTATGGAGCAACAAGCTCGGTTTTGTAGAGGCAAAGAATAGAGGGGTTCAGCAAGCAGGCACGTAGAAGAGGAGAGAGGCCAACGCCCAACAACTAGCTTCTGGAGCCAATGGCTCTTTGTTTGTTTAATGAGCTGTGTGTAAAAATAGCGTTTTTTATTGTCTTTTGGGCAGCCCATATTGCTATGGGCAGCTTTTGCTATTTTTTCTCTATCGACTACACTCACAATATTTCAGTCACCTCTACATTGTGGTTGCTCTTATGTATGCTTTGAGCCAGCTAGGACGATAGCTTGCTTTGTATGTGCCATCGAGATGGCCTAACAAAGTCTAGTAGTGATGAGGATATCTATTTCTTTGGATACACGTTATACTTCTCAAGTTACTATGCAAGGTCAACTATCAAAGTTCAATGAAAAAATTGATACACTTGTAGCTTTTGTAATCGATGTAAAAATTAAAACAAATACTAAATTAACAACAATGCTAAATTAATCATAAGTTAACACACACAGTAGTGGAAGTCCGGGCATGTTGGCGGCCGGCCGTGGATGGATATGACTAGAAAAATGTGCTTGGAACATGTGAATGAAATAGAAAACAAGTAAAAGATAAAGAATTATTATTAGTCCTTGATAATGGTTATTTGCGTATTTTATCCCTGACCCTTTTTCACGTGGGGCCATTGGTCCGTGAAACCATTGCACGCACACATGTTTGTATGAGTTTTTCTTTTAATTTAGGCCTTGTTTAGGTGGTAAAAAATTTGCTTGAAAAGCCCTGTAGCACTTTCGTCTGTATTTGATAATTATTGTCCCATTATGGTCTAAGTAGACTCAAAAGATTCGTCTCCCAAATTATAAACAAACTATATAATTAATTATTTTTTACCTACCTTTAATATTTCGTGCATACGTGTCCCCGAGCTAAACAAAACATGTTTGTATGAGTAGGGCGGCGTGGGCGCGTGGCAGAGCGCCTCCAATAGGCCCGTTCAGTTATAAAAAAAACAAACAAAAGGACCCGTTGTATATTCTGTGCAGGGAAGCCGAAGCGTGACCTGTGTAGCCCATGACTGACCAAGGAAAAGCAGAAAGTGCTCGAGACGGACGGAACACGTGTTACAGCCTAGGCCACCAGAACCACAACGGCCTTTCGTTTTTCTGGTGGTGGGAATTGACCGAGTGGATTTTGCATTCCATCAATAGGATTTTGCACCACCCATCGTACCTGCCCCCCCAATTCCCGGCCGGGCCGGATTTTGCATTCCATCGTCATCGATGGCCACGGCCGTCCGCCTGCAGCTGGTCTTCCGCCCAACTAAGCCAGCCGCCGCTGCTTCTCCTTGCCATCGTCGTCTCTCATCAGCACCTCCGGCTTGGAGCCGGCATCCTCCAGATCCAAGATCAATTGTAGCAGCCGCAGCCGCAGCCGGCGGCGGGTCGTCGTCTCCATTCTCCCGGTCCCGGCGGCCCCAGGAGTTGCAATCCTCCAGCACCGCCATCCGCGAGCAGGTGACGCTGAAGCTGACGTACCTGGAGATCAACAGCTGGGTGTGGGAGGTGCAGCAGCAAGGCCAAGGCCAAGAGCAAGCCCCCGTGCGCATCCTGGTGGACCCCCTGGTCGTCGGCAACCTCGACTTCGGCGCGCCCTGGCTGTTCGACGGCGCCAAGAAGAATCCCAAGGTGAAGGCCCTCGGGGTGGACGACCTGCTGGCGCCGGGGGCGAGGCCGGACCTGCTGCTCATCACGCAGAGCCTGGACGACCACTGCCACGTCCGGACGCTGACGCAGCTGTCCGCCAGGGCGCCTGACCTGCCGGTGGTGACCACCCCCAACGCGCAGCCTGTGCTCGCCTCCCTGCCCACGCCCTTCCGCCGTGTCACCTACCTCGACCCCGGCCAGTCCACCGTCGTCAACCAGCAGGTCCGGGTGCTGGCCACCGCAGGCCCCGTGCTGGGGCCGCCGTGGCAGCGCCCCGAGAACGGCTACATCCTCATGGCCGCCGCAGGTGATGGTGATGAGAGCGGCCCCGGCCTCCTCTACTACGAGCCGCACTGCGTCTACGACAGGTCCTTCCTGGAGGACAGGCGGCTGCGGGCGGACGTCGTCATCACGCCGGTGGTGAAGCAGCTCCTCCCCGCCAACTTCACCCTCGTCTCCGGCCAGGAGGACGCCGTCCACCTGGCCAGGCTGCTGCGAGCCAGGTACGTGGTACCCATGAGCAACGGCGACGTCGACGCCGGCGGACTCCTGGCAACCGTGCTCACCAAACAGGGGACGACGCAGTCCTTCCGGGCCTTGCTGTCGGAGGCGCTTCCCCAGACGCAGGTCCTCGAACCCACGCCCGGCGTGCCGCTCCAAGTCCAACTGCAGCTGGACATCATAGATCGATGATGGGCAATGAGCACAGATCGACGCCACAAGGCGTACCTGGCTGTGCATGTAAATTAAATATATAGCATCTTCAGCCAGAATCATACCATCTACATACATACATTCTCAGAGTTTAGGGATACTTGTTCACAAAAAAAGAGTTTAGGGATACTGCTGTCACTATATCATGGAGTATTCATATAACAGCATCTATCTATTTATATCAGCCAGAATAATGATTTTATACCATCTGCAGCCGTAAACGTAACTCCTGTAACTTTTATTTATTGATTAACCTCTCTACAAATGACCCACACACATACATACAAATACATACATACATACATTCGATGTGAATTAATTAAACAACAAAAGATTTGGAGACAAGGCAAAAATAGGTCAACGGGGCAATGCAAACCACCAAAAAGGACAGCATTCAAGAGCTCCCTGCGTGCTCTTCTCCAACCCACAAGAGTTTCCACGCATGCCAGGCTTGATGTGCCCAACTAACCGCAAAGAATTGTTGCAAGCTGCAACTCTTCCAAAGCATACACATGATGTCTGTAATGGTAATGAGCAACTTATCGGTGTGTCCCGCCTCTCCTCCTCGAGGATGAGGATGCAATGCGTGCCCGAGGAAGCCCCAGAATAGCCACCAGCCCACCGATGAAAGATGAACCAGCTGCCACCGCAAAAGCCGGTGCATTTCCACCGCCGAACATTTGATCCCATGGCCCACTACCAAGCGACACAATAACCTGCAACAGGTGCCAGTTAGTGATATCCTCAAAAGTTGCATCATCATCTATCCTGACTCTCTTTTTGAATGTCATCTATCCTGACTCTAGTTCAATTTACTCCAATGCACTGTCCTTTTGTCATGCTGCAGTTTACCAATTTACGCTCACGCTAAACTTCGTGTAAGTGGTTCTGTTTTCTTTTACTTTTATACACACACAAGTTTTTTCAGGGATTGATTTGTACCAGTGCAGACCACAGTTTTTTTAATATAAACAGTACAAATACACAAATTCTCAGTGCCTTGCACAGCTGATCCTAATTGTCAATCTAGCTTATTTTGCTAGCTTATATACATTATAACCATCGGTTTCTTCAGCTAATTTCCATCGCAATCCAGCAGTCTTCAATTTTCGTGGTGGAATTGTGTTACAAGAAAGGGAGTGAAAACCTGATTGCTTTTCTAAACCTAAGATTGGATTTCAACATATGCTGATTAGAATTTAGAGTTTTAGACGTTCAGTTCCATCAATAGGCTAATTATGGGTGTTTGCTATTGACTCGGGCTTATCTTGGCCCCATGTCATCATTTATCAAGCATTGCTTTCACTTCAATTGGAGGTCAGCAGCACGTATTGAGGCTTCGTTTGCATTGTGAATTGTTCAAATACTTCGATATCTCAGGCTGGTTCCAGACCTGCTAATTGTTTCCTCAATTTGGTTTTGTGTTAGCTTTTGGAAAATACAAAGATGATCTCACGCATGGATTATTCCAATGACTTTGGATGCACAATTGCACATGGTTAGTGAGGGCTCATGATCTGGATCACATATGGGAATTTCACTCAAGGTGGAGATTGTTAAATTATGACCCAAATTCTAGACTATCCGTGAAATTTTCTCCAATAGGGAATCCACGTGTTGAGAATTGAGATACAGCCATTGCAATTGCAACACCACTGCTTCTACGCTATTCAATTATATAGTTTATTTTTCTCGAACGCTTAGGAGAGTTGTGTATCTTTATATTAAAGAGAGAGGAAATGGGGGGGGGGGGGGTGAAGAACCCCGTGCAGTGCAGCCTACTTGCCTCCACTTGGAGGTAAAAAGAGGTTACAAGAGGAAGATATCAATTATATAGTGATTTCACTGTCGTGTGCTTCTTGTTCTTTGTCTCATGTTTGTCTATGTGGCCATGTGTTACAATTAACTGAAGATCAAATCTGGTCTATCTACAATTTGGCACTATATAAATTGAAGATATTGATAGAGCGTCATTTGTCTTCATAGTACGCTAAGAATATAAACAATTTTTAAAAATGGGTTCTGGAACCAATTATCACTTTATAGCAAATGTTACTGGGTAAGGATTACTTGGATCCATTATCTACTGGTCAGTGTGAGAGTCAATTACACTATGACTGGACTCCAAATGTGCATAGGACTGAACCGAAACCAAGAAAAAAAAACATCGAAGGTAATTACCTGTGGTATGACAATAGCTAAATTGAGAATACCCATTGCTAGGCCTGCAAGCAGAAACACGAGTTTTAAGAAATGCAATCATGATGATAATAGAAACTCAAAATGGGCATACCTTGGCCGAGACCGAGATTTTCAACACGACTAGCAGCCATTGCATATGGTATACTGTATGTAATCTGCAAATAAGGAAATGAATTGAATATACCACATGGACAATATACGATAGAGCTGGAGGTGGACAGAAATCATTATGATGAAAAAGAAAAAGCAGTCTGTTACTCACCGCCAGGGGTGCCCCTAAAATTGTAAAAACCACCAAAGAGGCAACGATAATGCCAGTGGGAGGTTCACCACTGGATGGATAATCCATGTTCTGTGCAACATATGTTATTACAAGCATTGCCAAGAAGCACAAAGTCATTATAATATTGGAGACACCCCATACAAGTCCAGCTCCCCACTTCCTACATAACTTTTCTAGCACAACAGAGGTGAATCCAAGGACGACAGAGTTGAGCATGAGACCAAAAGAACCCATCCTCACACCATCATGGTACCTTTGGGCCTCTCCTGGGTTGTCTGGGCTTCCTCGGTAGATTTCTCGGCCCATCCAATCAGTATCAAAGAGGGTAAAAGGAAACCATGCGATCCACGTAAGGGCAGTGACAATTAAGACCATCCAAATTGGTAAGGTGAAGTATCTTAATGACCCAAAAAGTTCCCAGAGGAAAGCTTCCTGTTCAGCACCTGGGTTTTGTGCTTCATCACTTCCAAAAGTTTGAGGCTCTTGCACGGATGCTACAGTAATGTACGTTGTAATCACCAGAATAATAATGTCAAGAAGAAAGGCAGACTTAAGGTTGGCACAACTGACGCCGCAGGACTCTGTAACAGTGAAAGGAAATATCAAATACCATCCACTGTATGCTCCGGTGGCATATCCAAGTATGTTTCCCAGGGCCATGAAGAGTGAAAAGTATGCATTAGCGATCCGAGTCCTCCTTGGGTCGTTCTCTGCCATATGAAGGGTTAGAAGGGAGTCATTTTTTTTCTTTTTGATAAACAATAGTGAAAACTCTTAAGAAATTTAAGGTGCCCACAAGCCCGAATCAGAACAGCTGAAACAAAAAAAAAAACACGTAAGCAGAAAACAATCATCAAGAGCACAGAGTAATGTCACATCAGACGTTTGCCAAGCTGATAGCAGCCACAGGCTAATCCGAGCCTTGCAATTATTAACGAGGGCCCTTAAATACCTGGCTGTTGGCAAAAGATGCCGACCCTCCTATGATTCCAAACTTGGAACAATAATGGTGTAACGCTTGAATATCTCTCTCTCCCTATGTAGTACTACTATTAATGTATATATATGTAGGCCTACCACTAGCACAGCACGAAAGCGATCCCCTGACCTGCTTACACTCATCACTCTATTAGAAAAGAGAGGAGGGATTGGCACATTGTTATTTGCTTGTTGTCCAGGTCTGCCAAAACGTGATGCTAATGACCGTGCCAGCTGGCAAGGAAACTGCCACTCATCATAATTTGGAGCTTTATTTGGCAGTCGTGTAAAATGAGCAGGTAGGAGCATCGGAGCAAAGAATCTGGTGCTAAAGGGGAAAGCGACGGGCAGGGGCAGGCAGAGGAGGCTCTTGTTGTCTTGCAAAATACTGTAGAACCTACTCCGTTCGTTCATCTATCTATACTGTGATGATGATGTGATCAAAGGACGACGACGCAGGGGCAGCACCGGACCGGACCGGACCGCAGCAGAGGAACAAATATCGGAGGCCGTTTTTCGCTTGGCCCCTCGTCATGTGCCAAATTACTTTGTTTGTTGGTTACGCGACGCATGGCACAGCATCAGGCAAGGAAGGAAGGCTGGTGTGAGCTGGCGAAATTTTAATTTTAATAATAGTTATTAAAGCGAAAAAAAAATCTAAGGAAGGATCGCGTGCGGCGGAAGCGAAACCGGATACGTGAATCTAGTGAAGTGTCCCGTCCGCGATCGAAGGCACAAGGGAAATTGCAATCGCATTCTTATATAATTTCTTATCTAAAATAAGCTCCTCTCCTCTCCTCTTGAATGAAGGAACACAAACAAGCAAGCAATGAATCAAGCTAAAGGAGGAGGAGGAGAAGTGGGACGGACGGACGGACGGTTGCCTACCTGTGAGGTCGGCGAGGAACGCCCTGCAGGGCCCCTGCGTGGCGTTGTTGCCGACGTCGAGCAGCCAGAATCCGACGAGGTAGACGCAGATGGCGCCGAGACGCGTTGAGCCCGGGGTAACGTCGTCGCCGAAGAGTCGGCCGAGGTCGGCGGAGAAGCCGACGGTGAGCACGGCTGCTGCGATGGACGCGGCGCCGGCGGCGATGAAGGGCCTGCGGCGCCCGAGCGGCGAGGCGGCGGGGCCGATGCGGTCGGAGAGGTGGCCGACGAGGGGCTGAACGAGGAGGCCCGACAGCGGGCCGCACAGCCAGACGAGGCTGGCGAAGGCGTGCGGGATGCCGAGCTCCTGCACGTACGGGGTCAGCAGCGACAGCTGCAGCGCCCAGCCGAACTGCACCCCGCAGGCGACCGACGCCGCACGCAGCAGCTTCCGGAGGGGCACCTTCCGCGGCGGGGGCGGGGTCGCCGCCGGAGCCGTGCGCGGCGGCATCCCGCTTCACGCGCCGCTAATCGAATCGCTGAGTTGCTTTGATTTTGATTTTGATTCGAATTCAATTCGGGGGAGGAGAGGACTCGGAGGGGACGGGAGTGGAGGTGGGGTTATCCCTTCTTTCTACTACCCTTTCCGTTCATAGGGAGGGGCAACGAGAAGAGCTGCACCGCACGCACGGCGTCTAGTACTGGCTAAATGTCATTAGACTAATATAGAGTAAAAACTGTTTCATTGGGTACTCTAAAACGATATTCTTTCTTTTCTCTCACTCTATATTTAGAGTAGTATAGTACTTATGCTATAGTACGCAGTGGCGGACCCCACTAGCTAAACAAAGGAAAAAATGGTATAACTCACAAACCAAAAATCCAATTTAAATTTCAATTACACCATTAAATTCGTCTCAATAAATCCTTCAAAACTAGATCACACATGGATATATTTAGATAAAGTGACAAGTGAGTCCCATAGTGGATAGAGTGGTTAGAGGATGATATAGAGGATGAATGGGTACAGGAGAATTGAGTATAGATAAGAGAATCTCGCTGACTAGGACGTATAAAGGATGAATATAGAGGTCATAAGTGCGGATAGCCTTATGTGTTTGTGAAAAGAAAATGGTTAGACGTTACATCAGATATGTTAGAGGAATGTTAGGAGAAGTTTTCGAATACTAATAAAAAAATAAATTATAAAACTCGTCAGAAAACTGTGAGACGAATCTAATAATACTAATTAATCCGTCATTAGCACATGTTGATTACTGTAGCACTTAAGACATTTCATGGATTAATTAGGTTTAAAAGATTTATCTCGTGATTTCTCCGAGAATTGTGCAGTTAGTTTTTTTTGTCGACGTTTAGTACTCCATGCATATATTCAAACATTCGATGTGATGGGTGGAGACAAAATTTTTTAGGAACTGAACCAGGCCTTACTTTGCAATGGAACAAAATAATAATATAATATGTCAGTGTTTTTGGACTGACAAATATTTGGATCTTGGTGAATTTCGCTTGGTGTAAGGAGCAATCACAGTTGAGATGAGGTTTTTTTATAATGGTTTAGGCTCTCGGTGGTCGAGTAAAAACCTTTACGTCCAGTTGCTGCTGATTGTATTATGATCTCGGCAAGTACAAGTTAGAATGTAGCTAAAGCCCTAGAATGGATTCCATATTCAATGGGGTAGGATTGCTAGCTATTTATATCCGAGATTAATTTGCCCTACAAGCTAAGGACTTCGCCCTATTTGGAATCTGGCCGCTGCCTTGAGGATATCCTTCCTAGAATAGAGCAGTCATATCTCATCAGGTCTTTTTCGATCCGGAGTCCGTTATCCAGCAATCTTCGTAGGCCTTGTTTAGATCCCAACTCGGGGGTGGCCGAATTTGCACAGTGCCACCCCCGAGTACTGTAGTACTTTTGTTTTTTTATGGTAATAATTGTTCAAATTTTGATTAATTAGGTTTAAAATGTTCATCTCGCAAAGTACAATAAAATTGTACAATTAGTTTTTGATTTCATCTACATTTAGTACTCCATACATTTGCCGACATTTTGATATGATGGGAAATCTTCTTTTTGCATAGTGGAATTTGAAGGTGAATTTGGGGAACTAAACCAGGCCGTAGTCGGGGTACCCGGGTATATGGCACCGACAATAGCCCCCGAGCTTGTCTGCCAACAAAGCTCTAACGTTTTTGATGTTTGGGTTGTTCTGAGGCAGAGGGCTCGTACTTGGTACTCGGGGAGTTCCCAGCGGCCACTCCTGACCAAAATGCCTGAACTTTGTAAACCAGTGCCATAGTCAGGTAGTCTTGTCATGTCAACACTCCTTCCCGCACGTCCCGCAGAGGTCGTGGTCATCAGATACTCGAGTAGCTAAGTCGTCTCGTCTTCCGAGGAATACGCGTGGCAAAGATTTTATTCACTTTTTTTATTGCGAGCGGCGGTTGAGTTCTCCACACAGCGTCGCCCCAGCCACTATTAAACCGGAGGACGCGTACTGGATCTGCACCCACTCTTCTCCAATCTTCGCCATGGGCAAGAAAGCAACCATCCACCATTCCAAGGCCCCTCGTCTGCTCATGGGGGACTTGCCTAGTCGGTCTGGTCGGACGTCCTCCTTGCCGTCGTCCCTGACGCCGGTGTCGTCATCGCCAGCCCCGGGTCTTCGTAGATGGCGTTGGCATTGCCAGCGCCTATCCCGGAGGCAGCATCGCCGGCTCTAGGATCATCTTCTGTAGCGCTGATGGTGTCGTCGCCAGCGCCGGCTTCGGCGCCTGCCCCAGCATCGACATCGCCGGTCCCGGCGTCTCCGTCTTCGGCTCCGGCACCAGTGTCTCCAACCCCAATGCCGCTGAACGTGAAGGCTGAAGTCGTGGGCATTGAGCAACTGGAGTTCGACGCGCCGCCACCGCTAGAGGAGGTGGTGGACCTCTCCTTCGGCAACGAGTTGGGGAGCTTGGTTCCTGTGGGTGCTACTGGACGTGCCGCCTCGCCTAGAGCCGACCCTTCCACCTCGCGCGCCGTTGTCCCGCTAGACACGAGCAGGGACGAGGAGTACGCCAGGAAGCTCTTCGTCCTCCTCAACTGCAAGGAGATTGGGATCCCCGGTGACAGGGCCCTCGTGAACCTAGTCAGTGATGACGAGGAGGAAGCGGCCGGCAGCAGTGGATCGCTAGCGCCCGGTGATGACACTCCCAAGACAACACCAAGCGGTTAGGTCGCTTGGTGACGATCACCTTGGAGGTGTCGCCGCCGGAGCCATCTCTCCCCGGGAAGATGACTAGTAGTTGTTTAGGGTTTTAGATTATCCATTTGTAAATCCATGTCATGAACTTTTAATGATCTTCCTACTTTTGTGTCATAATCTATGTTGTTTTCGTGATTGGATAATCTCAGATCATATCTGGTAATATTTTACATGTAGCAACAACTTAGATTTCAAGAGATTTTTAACTTAGCGTGATTTCTGGCGAGATGCTATTTTCCCCCAAGCTGGTCGGTCTTTACAGTCCTCACTTGTGAATTCCCAAACAGCCGTGTTCAGGCATTTTGCCTTGATCGATGGCAAGGTAAAATTCTTATATCTTGTTTAATTTTAAAGAGAGAAATATACCTGTTAGAAAGTAAATCCCTTGACACAACAACCGAAGCACACATTGTGGAAGTGGAGCGGTTTTTGGGGGATTGTGCCAGCCAAGAGGCCATTTAACCCCTTGTGCAACAGCACACGCAAACCACTGTGCCCATTTTCACAGTTGCATTCTAGATTCACTTTTCACCCCTTTGCCACTTCTTCAACCTTCGTCTGCCACCATGGCCTCCACCTCAAAGCAATCCGCCGGCTCGCCAAGCGCCTCCAGCCAAGCAAGCGCCGAAAGCCAGAAGCCTCAGGCGACGGAGCTATCCGTTTGGAGCCTCGAGCGCGTTTTTTTTTGCTTGACATAGAAGGCCATATGTTATCCAATGTAGAGTGAATTTAAAAGTTTAGAGCAACTATTATTTTTTAAAAATAAAATGAAGACAAAATATCGACAGGAAGTAATCCTTGGGCACCGAGATAGCGCTAGCCGTGAACGGCTCTTGCTTGCACTAGCATGGATCGATCACTGCTCAAACACTAGTGCGAGAGTATGAGGACTCAGTGTAGGTTATCATAGGTTGATCGTTGGGAGGTGATAGATAGGTTTCAGCTCTCTTCGTTACCATGAAACACGTCGTCGAAGTACCAAAATTGTGGTCTATCACCCTGAATGTACGAAACTGATCTGTTCGGAGCCTGAATCGAGCGTGTTTTTTGCTTAACACAGAAGGCCATATGTTATCCAATGTAGAGCGAATTTAAAAGTTTAGAGCAACTATTAATCTTTAAAAATAAAATAAAGACACAAATATCGATAGGAAGTAACCCTTGGGTGCCGAGCTAGCGCTGCCTGTGAATGGCTCTTGCCCGCACTAGCATGGATCGATCACTGCTCAAATACTAATGCGAGAGCATGAGGACTCAGTGTAGGTCATCATATGTTGATCATTGGGAGGCAATCATAGGTTTTAGCTCTCTTCATTGCCATGAAACACGTCGTAGGGTATCGAAATTATGGTCCATCACCCTCAATGTACGAAACTTATCTGTTTAGAGCCTGAATCGAGTTTGATTTTTTTTCTTGACGCAGAATGCCATATGTTATCTAATGTAGAGTGAATTTAAAGGTTTAGAGCAACTATTATTTTTTAATAAATAAAATAAAGATGCAAATATCGATAGAAAGTAACCCTTGGGGGCCGTGGTAGCGCTACCCTTGAATGGCTCTTGCCCGCACTAGCATGGATCGATCACTGCTCAATCACTAGTGCGAGAGCATGAGGACTTGGGGTAGGTCATTATAGGTTGATCGTTGGGAGGCGATAGATAGGTTTCAGCTCTCTTCGTTGCCATGAAACACGTTGTAGAGTATCAAAATTGTGGTCCATCACCCTGAATGTACGAAACTTATCCGTTTAGAGCCCGAATCGAGCTTGGTTTTTTGTGCTTGACATAGTAGGCCATATGTTATCCAATGTAGAGTAAATTTAAAAGTTTAGAGCAACTACATTTTTTTAAAAATGAAATGAAGACACAATGTCAATAAGAAGTAACCCTTTGGCGCGGAGGTAGTGCTGCCCGTGAACGGCTCTTGCCCACACTAGCATGGCTCGATCTATGCTCAAACACTAGTGTGAGAGCATGAGGACTCGATGTAGGTCATCATAGCTTGATCATTGAGAGGTGATCGATAGGTTTTAGCTCTCTTCATTGCCATGAAACACGTCATAGAGTTCCGAAATTGTGGTCCATCACCCTGAATGTACGAAACTTATCCGTTTGGGGCATGAATCGAGTGCATTTTTTTGCTTGGCACAAAAGGCCATATGTTATCCAATATAGAGCGAATTTAAAAGTTTAGAGCAACTATTATTTTTTTTATAAATAAAATGAAGGCACAAATGTTGATAGGAAGTAACCCTTAGGGGCCGAGGTAGCACTACCCGTGAACGGCTCTTGCCCGCACGAGCATGGATCGATCACTACTCAAACATTAGTGCGAGAGCATGAGGACTCGGTGTAGGTCATCATAGGTTGATCTTTGGGAGGTGATCGATAGGTTTCAGCTCTCTTCGTTGCCGTGAAACACGTCGTAGAGTACCGAAATTGTGGTTCATCACCCTGATTGTTTGAAAATTATTCGTTTGGAGCCCAAATCAGGCTTGGTTTTTTTCCTTCATGCAGTAGGCCATATGTTATCGAATGTAGAGTGAATTTAAAACTTTAGAGCAACTATTATTTTTTTAAAAAATAAAATGAAGACACAATGTTGATAGGAAGTAACCCTTGGGCGCCGAGGTAGCGCTGCTGTAACACCCCCCGTCCAAAAACTACTTATATGGCCCAGCTTTGCACGTGGAACGGGCCTGGATACACGTAGCACCTCGCTTACACTTTTGTCCTCGCTTCATGTAAAAGAGTTAACCCGAAGGTGCTACGTTTGGAACAACAAGGTTTATAAGCTGGTTCTCGCCCTCCTAAACTTCTGAGGTGGTATTAAACCCACCAACCACAACCACACATAAGCCACTTAGGCTACATGGGCTGACTTCACTACTACTACAGGCTACTAAAGGGCTGGGGTGTTACATTAAAAAACTTGGCCTCATCAAGATTCGAACCTGAAGTTCACAATCCTACACAGGCTGAGCTAACCAGTCGATTAGCCTATAGTAGTAGTGAAGTCGGCCCATGTAGCCCAAGTGGAGCAATGTTCATGTTGACGGAAATGACCAAATTGCCCTCCTAAGTGTTGTTGACTAGGTTTTGACCCCTAGAGTGCGTTCATTTACTGTTTAAAAAGTCTAGCTTAGAGATCTTACATGGCTAAGTTACCATTAACAAAGTTGTAGAAAATTTTCAAAGTAACAAAAGTTCTAATATGGCCAACTTGTGAAAAAGATTAGAACATGTCCAAATTTGCTTCATAAGTCAAAATCTGCTGCTATTTGGGGCTCTGAAATTCTTCTAAGTCCTAAAACGAAAATTCAGTTTCATGAGCCTGACTTTGGTGAGATGTAGTTTGAAAACCAAGCCGATCCAGCTCGAGCTCCAATTCACAAATTTGTGGAACTTGTGTGGCTCTGTCACGTAGACCAATTGGTTGAGGAAATGACCGATCAGATTATGAGTTAGGATCACCCAAACTTGTGCTGTCAGTCGCCTGATCAAACACTAAATCGTTGTTTTCAGAATCGGCAATGGCTGACAGTTTCAGGTCCTCGCCGCCACGTGTCCTCCACGCGCCGCGCATGACCTGGTGTCATGGTTAGCTGCCCAGCACAAGGAGGAGCATCCTTGCTGCCATCTAGACCTCGCCTTCCTATTTCCTTCCTCTCTCGCGCGAGCCAGGGACAAAAAAACGCCACCCTCACCATTATCGTGGGCCTTGGCGGTCTCGTGCGCCTGCACCGCCACGGCATTACCGCCACCGCCTCAGTCGTAGCTGCTCCACCCTCCCCACTACCTCGTGCACCACCGAGCTAACCGAGTCGTTCATCGATAAGGGCGGAAATGCCATTTCCGCAGCCGCTACCAAGGTTGGACCTCGCCGGAGCTAAGCGCCACCATGGCCAGCCTCCGCTGGTCCATCTTCAATCTGCGCGCTAGGCTTGTTAGGCTTGCTTAAGGTTTGTGAAGCTCGTACCGAGCTTGGCTTGGCCGGAGATGGCTGGAGTCGGCCAGCGCAGCGCTGCCCGCTCACCGTCGTTTGCCACTGCCATGGCCAGCCCCTCCCCAAGCTGGTAGAGTTTAGGTTAGTTGCCTCAGACGATGTGGGGAGGGGGGTCATGGGGAGCATGTAGGGGCCGTTGCACCACCGGCGATGCCACCGTCGGCGGGAGCGAGCTCATCAGAGCTCAACAGCGTCTGCTCCCCTGTTTTTGTCTCACTGACGGGTGGGGCCGGCCTACCAGCAGGCGCGGCGGGAAGCCAGTGCGGGCCGCGCGTTAAGTGGGCCGCGCTGGCGTTAAGCGGGCCAGCCCAGTAATCGGTTTAGGATTGCATTTTTTTGTTTTTCTTTTATTGATTTCATAGATTTGTATGCTATTTGTAAATTCCATATCTCACAGTTGGTAGGTCCAATTGAGGTGATTCTAAGTTTGTTAGGATCTATGTGAAGTGTAGTATTTAGGAAAAAATATAAAACATATATGTGTTATTTCAATTATGGAAGAATTAAATGGACCTTTGAAATGTGTTTTAAAATAGATGCAAACTTGTGAAATTTATAACTTGGGTTC